>QEPC01005340.1:714465-728574 GCA_003113815.1 Sphenodon punctatus
TTTACTGATAGAGTGAGTTTACTGTGATTCAGCTTTAGGGTTTGTTGGAGTTATTCATAGCATTTAGAAATTTAGAATACATTTATTAGTTAGGTAGTTAGTTAGTTATTAGTGTAGATATAGAGATATAAATATTTGATAAAAAAATTCAATAAAAAAAATTATATATTAAAAAACATTGTTTTTTTCGGGCCGAACAGCCGAACGCGAACGCGCGAACCACCCGAACACCGAACGACCGAACACGAATGCACAACCCAATGGCGAACGAACTGAACGGCCGAACACGAACGTACGACCTGCCCGAACAACCGAACACGAACGGCCGACACACGAACGGCCGAACCGAATGGGCGAACACGAACGCGAGGTACGACCGAACGACCGAACACGAACACACGAACCGAACGCGGCCGAACCGAACGGCCGAACGTGAACACACGAACCGATCGCGGCCGAACCGAACGGCCAAACACGAACCACGATCTGTTCGCCCATGCCTATCATTTACTAGTTCATTTACTAGTTACTTATTTTATCTGTTGTTTTATTGTAGACCTATTTTATGCATTATTTTATACTGGTTTTTAACTCTAAGTCCTTCGGATAGAACAGGTTATAAATCTGAAGAAGTAAATTAAATAAAATTAAATAAATTAAGTGTGATGTGTTGTCACAAACACAGGGCTTCAAGGCAAATGGCTCACTTTGCCGTTAGTCCATCTCCGAACACTAGGAATTCACAGTTTCAAATAAGACAACCAAAAATGCTCAATGTTAAGGTGATATCCTTCTCCTCTCATCTAGTGCCAGAATGTTAAATGTCATCATAAAAATGACATGATTAGTGCATTAACTATACATATACAAAATTTCACTATTACATGATCAGTAATCTACTTGATACTACTTTATCATTTCAATTATATTTCAGCTACAATGTTGATCATTTATTTATTTTATTTAAATTTATATGCTGCCCTTCCCAAAGGCTTAGGGTGGCTCACAAACAAATTAAAATATTAAAACTGATAAAAAACACCCTTAACACCTAATCCTCCCACAACCCCCCACTCAATACCACCTCCCAATTCCCCACACCCAACCCCCCCCTCACAACCCAACCCCAACACCGCTCAGCAAACCCACTCCTATCCCCACCTGCCAAATGCTTTTTCAAACAAAAAACTCTTACACTGCCTTCTGAAGATACTCCAGTTCAAACGAACCTCCAGGGGAAGGGAGTTCCATAACCTCAGGGCAGTGGCAGAGAATGCCCCCATCTGTTGTACGGACAAGGCTAACAGATGGTACCCACAGAAGGGTGCTCCTGGTCGATTGCAGGGGCCGCAAGGGGACATGGAAGGACAGGTGGTCTTTCAGATATGTGGGGCCCCCATTTTGCTAGACAGAGTATACAGTAAACTCAACATTAAAATGTACATACCATTGAAGGTACCTGCAGTATAGTCCTACTACTGGAGATATAATAGAAATAGACCACGCTGTATGCACTCAAACTCAAAGAAATCAGAATATGACCCCTAATCACTCAAGTTCTTCATGATTTCATAATCCAATTTGGCACCCCAGCACTAGGACTTAATTAACAAATTACCCAACATGCTTTTCATCATAGCAAGTGTGTTTTTACTTCATCTACTGAGAAATACCACAATATGAAACCCAAGGTCTCCCACCATACGTTATCTCATATTGCCAATGCCATCTGGAGTTATTTCCTTTGCATGCTAACTACTATTCAGACAACAAGAGGACTGATCTTTTAATTTCCAAAGAATTAAAAAGCCAGGCAGCACAGAAGGTATAATATAGATCTATTCCAAGAACAGGTGTATGTTTTGGATCCCACCCAAAATTCCCATCAAGCCTATGGGTGAAACATGACTTTTGGAAAAATGCAAGCACAGGAATCAAAAGTTCCCCTCAGTATGTGATCATTTCTGAAGCTTTGTTCCATTCGCAAGAAAATAGCAAATACTGAACTTAGTCCTGTTACCCATTTCCGATGTCCTTTTTCTCATTAGATGGATCACTTTGTTTTAGAACACCTCCAGCAGCCAATGTGTTTGGAAGTGGATCAGTCTTACAAAACCCTGAGGGTAAATGCTTGTGACTCCTCCAATACTTATCAGAAGTGACAGTTGGAAATGATTATGCTGACTGAAGAGAACAGGAACAAACCAGGTGTGGTTTGTTCTAATCCAGTGAATTCAAGAACATCTGTGCGACTTGTTGTAGAAATTACAAAACTGGAAGTTCACTTTCAAATGGTAATTGAAATCCATTACTTTAAACCATCATAATGAGAGATAAAAATTCAAGCCACAGGACATCTGGTTTAAGGTGGCTTAATGCAACACCAGCATGTCTCGTGCTCATTGTGGGGCACTTGACTGGAAGTTGGAATGAAACTTTATCAGTAGGTGGATTAAAAGTTCTTTAGCTCGTCCGTAGCAGACCTTCATGGACTTCCCTCACAGAGAGTAGGCCAGCATTACCCAGGGCTCAACTCTGGAAACCTTGTCATGCTGACTGGAAGATCTACATTTGTTAAGGTTTATCTTGTCACAATCAACAAACTGGGAGCATCAAAGAAGACCTAGTACTTATCCAAGATGCATGTGCTTGGCCTTGTCACCGGAGTCGGCAGTTACCAAACTAGATTTACTGCTTCTAAAAGGTGAGTGCCTGGGCTACTCAGAAGCTTGGTTTCCTATGGCAAAAGCCTGATTTTTCCATAGAACACAAAGTTTTAAATACTTCATACATGGCAGCTTAAAAGGCCCTAGCTCTGATACAGGCAAGGAACTTGGGTTTTCTCCACTGAAGTGGTCTTCTCTTTCCAAGACGAACAACGATACAAAGGCAGCCTGCTCCATCTCTAGGCAAAAGGTGCCCCATTTAGCTCTATGGGTGTTTGTTAGACAAGCACCTAAAAGGGAATTTTTTTTAGATGTTTTTATTGATTGTAAGCTGCCCTGAACCATAATGGGAAGGGTGGCATATAAATTTGATTAAAGAAATAAATGAATGTAGGTATGGAGTATCTTGAATCAAGGCAAGGGATTGGGCTAGGTGACCACTGAGGTCACTTCCAACTCATCAGTTCTATGGCTAACTCAGAGACTAGGGTATTATTAGTCTATTTCTTTCTCACAACACAGTTAAAAACAAGTCTTTGTTTCCTGAGAATAGAAAAGGATCTTTCATGGGAGTATTGAATATGCCAGTTATATCACCAAAGCGGTCTCATTCCACTTCTACTGTTGAATAAGAATTTGGGCATTTACTGGCAGTGTGTAATGGACGGGAAGGATTCTGATGAATGCATTCCTGTCTGTCAGGCACAGACATGATACAACCTTCAAGCACTGGCTGGATCAGATAAACAATGGCTAGGGTGGGATGCAGATTATATATAAATACTACCCTTTGGGAAAGGAGCCAGGCATTGATGCAAACAGAGAAGTGGTGGCTGGTATTGCCAGGCTAGGATGCTCCAGCATATTTACGCTAGGGAAGGGGTAGAGAACCTTTTCCCCTTAGGGGCCACTTGGAAAATTAGTAGTAGTAGTAGTTTATTAATACAGCAGACCAAGGTCATAGCTGAGACAATACAAACATACAGTAAGACACACAACATCATGCATACAACCAGTAAAAACGTTAAATCCAATCATTAAAACCCAACCCCCTTACCCTTAATAAAAAAGATTAAGCTAATTAAATTTGTTGTAACAACACAGTTACAAAAAAGGACAATTGTTATAAACATATGCCCCTAGTAAAGGTCACCAACACCAGCAGGAGAGCCTAAGGGGAAAACATAGGTAACTTAAAATCCAAAAACTGTTGGCGTCTAGTGAATGCCACAGCCAGAAATTTGACAAAAGACTGAGTAATATCTAGGTGGGAGTCTGCAAGAAGGAAGCTCAAATAGGCCTCATCAGAATGTCCTGGGAATTTATCCAAAAGGGGTTTGAGGAATTCCATATGAATCTGGTCATAAAGGTGGCATCGCAAAGCAACAAGACCAGTAGTTTCTGGCTCCAAAGAATCATATGGGCACAATCTTTGAGAAGCCCTAATCCCAGCAAGCCACCCCTCCCATAGCTGTGTAGGCAGACAGCATTGAATCTTGCAGCCATAAATAGCCATTTTTCTCTGACTGAGTACCCCTCAGTGAGATATAATGCTAATTTGTCCATGGCGGGAACCCGCTCCAGATAGCGATCCATGTGGGTCGACTCACCCACACGCTCCCTCTCTGCCTGGTAGTCAATATCTCACCAGCGAACAACAGCTAACTTTATAGCATTTCCCAGATCCCTAGTTAATAAAAATTCCCTGGACAAACCTATAGATGCCAAATGCATCTCCACCTTTCTGACCCACATACTCTTGAAAGAATTTTCACGGAGGTATGGGAAAAGGCCCTTTTGATTTGGGTCCATAGATTTAATCCATAACTTATGGGCCAAAGCCCATGCCCTAAAGGTCCATCTTCTCTGCCCCAATTCTAAACTTATAGCAACACCCGGGGTACCCCCCGGAGCTCGAAGAAGGGACCTAAGAAAAATGGATTGCACCGTATCCACTTTACTACTCACGAAGTGAGCCCACAGTTCAGTCCCAAATAAGAGTTGAGCTGTAGATTTAGCATTAAAGGCTAACAATGTCTGCTTATATGCTGCCTGACCAGATTAATAGAAAAACTTCTGAATGGCTAGCGCTGATCTTTTTGCCATAAGTAAACCAGCCTCAATATGCCTCCTCCAACCCCCTGCCAAATGTAATATAATGCCCAAATATTTGCATTCAATAATCTGCAAAATAGATTCACCACTTACCAAGAGTACTGATTTTGTATAGATGAATTGGCAAATACCACTAGCCTCTATTTGGCCACGTTTAATACCAAATCATTATCTTTACAATAGCCCGGAAACTCCACAAGCTGTCTCCGCAGAGCGTGGGGGCGAGGACACATTCCTGTCTTACCCCCCGCTCCACAGAAACTTCTCTAGAAGTATGCCCAGATGAATCCAGCTTAACTGCCAGCTTACAGCCAGCATACAGGACCTGAACAAGGTAAAGCAAGTCTATGCTGGTTTGTGCCAATTTGGACCACAGTATGGCCTTATTTAAAGAATCAAAGGCCATCCAAAACAGCTGCAAAGAAGCGACGGTTTAAAGACCTGTAATTCTCAGATGGATAAAGACCAAACAATGGTCCACAACCGACCGACCCGACTGAAACCCTGCCTGCTTTGGATGGATTATAGGGGATTCCAACAACCAAGTATTAAATTTCCCCAACAAAAACTTGGCATATATCTTGCTGGCAACAGAGAGCAGGCTAATGGGCCTATAATTTGCAGGATTGTTTAGCGGTCCTTTCTTATAGATTGGAACAACCAAGCACAAGACCACATAAAAGGAATATTACCTGAACAATTAATGGATGAAAAAAGAGCAGCCAGCATCGGGACCCACCACTCTCTTTACTGTTTTATGAACTTCACAGGTATTAAGTCCTGGCCAGGACCTTTATTCACTTTACATGATTCAATAAGATCATCCACCTCTAGACAACTGACCTGAGGTCATTCTGGCAAATTGGCCAAACTATTGGGTAATGGATCAAATCTACCTGAGTTGGAAGGGCAGGAATAGATATCATAGAAATAAGTAGCCCAAACCTGGGCAGGGATAGGGCTTGGTCCCTTGTCCAACAAGGGAACTGTCCCTTTGTTAAGCAATTTCCAAAACTGACGGGAATTCCCGGCAGTGGCAGCTTCCATAACTGAAGTCCATAGGGCTTCATAATAAAGCTTCCTTTTAGATTTGAATAGGGTCTTATAGTCTCTTTTAGCTTGAAAATATAAAGGGGGCAAACGAGATTCCCGACCCTGGTGATATTTAAGATAGATTTCCTTTACCAACCACTTAGCCCTTAGGCAATCACCATCAAACCATCTCTGGCTTAAGGGAAAATAGCAATGGGTTTTTGGGGTTTGCTTAGAATTAAAAAAGGTCTGGGCTTGAATGGAGAGATGTTGAAATGCTTCTACAATTTGTGAGCATTGGGCTTTGCCTAGAATAGTAGCTCGTAAAGCCCTGATGTTTGAATCCTCCACCCTAAAGCAGAAGATGATATATCTGACCATTTAATTGAGCGAAATGTTACAGATTGGGTATCAGAGCCTAGATGCAAGGCAGGATCAACAAAATTGCCCAAGGTTTGATTAACAAATAATGGTACCATAGAGAGTACAGGGGCAAATGGTCACTACCAAGCTCCTTCCCTACCACCAAAGAATTCACCAGGGGCAAAACCTTAGAAGAAACAATGACATAGTCAATAACACTAGAGCCTCTGGCACCCAAAAAGGCAAATTCTCCCTGCACATCTTCCGGGCAAGACCCATTTAGAATGGACAAACCAGATCCAGCAACCATCTTGGCCAAACTCATCCCTGCTTGATTTATAATTAAATCTTTAGACCCTCTGGAGACAAAAGGGGGAGAGAGTGAAGAAGAGGGGAATGCGCAATATGGGCACAGAGCCTCATCATTAGGCCCAAGTCTGGCATTAAAATCCCCCAATAGAAGTAAAAAACCAGAGGGATAAGCAGCAGTGATATCCTCTATGATTGCCTCTATCTTATTCCAAACCAGGGGATCATACATCCTAGTATTGTAAGGCAGAATGTAAATATTGAGAATAATCAGCGTTTGACCCTTTTTGGTCATAATTAACCCAAGGAGAAAAGGAGGGTGTTCCAAAATGGAGACCAATGCTACCTGGCAAGCCTTGTTTGTTAGGCACTTGAGCGCCCTCTTTCCGCAACAACAGTAGATGGCAGGAAAATTGCCCTCATATGGGATAATGCTGGTGGGAGGGGAGGGGCTGCAGTAACCCAAGTCTCTTGTAGACATACCAAATGGAATCCTCCTATAAAATCTATAAACTCCTTCTCCCTTAACCTCACATGCCACCCCGCAATATTCCAAGTCCCTATCCTTGTGTCAAGCACCCCAGAGCCGGGATCCTCTCATTGCCCGGACCCATTGGACGTTGCAATAGATGAGCCTAATTTCAATCTTGGGACAGGAAAAAAATCAACTGACACTACTTGCTCATCGGTACAGGCTCCAGCTGGAATCAAAGATGGGTGTATGGACTGGAGAGAGCTGTCTTGTAGAACTGGCTTTAGCTGGGGCCCATCTGCACATAGAGCACTAGTACCAGGGGAGATAGAAATTAGTATATGCTCTGTGAGGTGAATAGGCACAGAGGGATGAGAACGTGAGGGGCAAACTCATGATGGGGGAAGGGAGGAAAAGGTACAGATCATGGATCTGGCCCTCAGATCCATCCCCTATTCTTAGGTGCATGCTACTCTACAGCCTTCCTCTTGAGTGCACACCAGTGCTTCAAAGTAAGGGCTAGATCCATACCTCTCAAGTGTCCTGGATTTTCCAGGACATCCCTGCATTAACACCTCTTTTGTTATCTGTCTGGTACTCATGGGAAACTTCTGCAGAGTCTCTAGGAAGGGAGGTGTGAAAGACAGCAATTTGCAGGGATTTTAAAGCAGGGATGTCCTGGAAAATCCAGGGCACTTGAGAGGTATGGCTGGACCTGTGGGTCAGAACCAGGAATTGGAAAGGGGCCAAGTAAAAACTGGCTGCAGATTACATTTTACCCATCCTGGCAGTCGGACCTTGAGCCTGCAAAGCGCGGCGCGCCCTGAGCGTTAACTTCTGTTAAAGTTAGTAGCAGTCGACAGGTAGTCAGTTCATCACAAAATTGCAAAGCAGCTTGCAAGATTGACCCCACTCTGGCTGGGTAGTTAAGTGTGGCTCCTAACTGGCTGGCCGCCACCATTTTGAGTTTCCAGCGTACACCAGACACAGGAGGAGCCTTCTGCTCCCCTGCTGCTTCTGGACGAGGGAGTGGCCAGGAAAGATGCTTATGTTGTCCCATTAGTGAATCCAGCACAACAGAGAGGAGAATTAGCCTTTTTCATCGTATTGATTGACACAGAGTGCTGTTGTGACATTGCTTCTGAGCTCTGAGATCTCAAACTACTTATAATAAATGGATTAAACCTTAGTTTGTTTACAAATTAAGAAGAAGGCTTGGGGTAGGACTAATAGCAGGTGTCTGAATCCTCCTTGCCTATTCAACTGCTTCCCTGAGGCATACATCTGTTTGCCTGAATCAGCTTAGTGACTCTCAAAAGTCTTGCTCACTTAGCTGCTATGACAACCTATGGCCTCTCCCTCCAAAACCTGCTATCTGTAATGCTATGGAATCCAGCGGCATAGCTTCCCTGGAGCGGAGAGGACTCAGTTGCACCTGGGCTCCGCAATCTGGGACAAGCTGCCTGAGCGCTGCTGGGATATTTTCAAAGTGGGCAGGGGAGGGAGTGAGCAGTGCCAGCCACCACCCATTCTGAAAATGTCCTGTTGGTGGTCAGACCTCTTGCAAAGGGCCCCACCAGGAAAGAAATGTGCAGAGTGGGTGGGGAGGAGTGGAGAGCTGGGCCTGCTGGCAGGATTGCTGCTGCTCCAGTGGGCCTCCTGGGAACTGGGGTGGGGCTACTGTCTTCAGTGGGGAGGTCAAGGCTGGTCGGAAGCCCCCTCAAGAGGATTCATGCCTCTCGGGTTCACGGGGGAGCTGCCCAGGAATCCCGCTGCAGGCCACTCACTCATGCAGCAGGACTCCTACCCCTCCTCCGCATCAGTGGTGATCTTCAACAACTCCAGACAACCTCTCCAAGTGGCAACAGCGAGAGCGGTTCCCAGCATGCCCCAGAGCAGCAGCATGTCACCCCATGGGCTCCTGTCCACCACAAACCAAGATGGCTCCCAGTTCTGCCCCCTCTACAGCAGTGAAATCTTGATGTGGGAGCTCTCACCACGGAGACTCCCCGGCTCCTTGCTTCAGGCAGTATTTGTGCTTGTCTGAATGCACAGACTTGATCTGAGACTCCCTGTATGCGTGGAGAGCTGGTTTAGAGTGTTAAAAAAGAGGAAGAGGAGGGTTGAGAAAGAGGAGCTGTGTGCATGAGGAGAGAGTGAATGATCAGAGACAATGGGTGTTTGTTAATAGATATAACTAGGTGCAAATCTATTGCATGCTGAAATTGATGTCATCTGGTGCATATAGCTGGCTTTACTGATGTTTGTGCCACTTCATGTTTTCATGACTACCCTCAAGTCCCCTTTCACTAGGTGTTGGCCAGACGCTGTCCCTTGATGTAAGGTAGGAGTGGGGATCCTTTTCCTTCCCAGGGGCCACTTTGAACATTAGTAAAAGCTCCATCGGTCACATAAAGGTTAGTGGCAGGGGTGCTTAAGGTGTATGCTCAGGGTTGGGGAAGGAACAGGAGGATCCAGATCCTGGATTTCTGCCCTGGATCCATCCCCTATCCTTGTGTGCAAGTCTTTATCTCTGCTCCCTTCCCCTGAGTTCAGTCTTCCAGTGCTCCAGGGTGGGAACTGGATGCAGATCCAGGAATTGCAAAGGGGCCAAATAAAAACTAGCTGTGGGCTGCATTTGGCCACTGGGTCAGAGGTTCCCCACCCATGATGTAAGGGATTGCTATGGTATCTTGGAAGACCACAAACCAGAAGTAGGGCAGTGGCCTTGGCACATGTAACAGTGGCTACGTGCAAGGGACAGCTTCATGGTGTCAGTGAGCATGATTTGGGGGATTACAAAGCATAGTAAGTGTATGGATAAAAGTGTGTCTGCAAAACCAGACAATATGGACAAATGTGTATTTAATGCCAATTGCCAAATGATTGGCTAGTGTTTCATCTGGTAACACCCTGTTAGAACTATATAAACCTGAGTCTATAAATCTCTTATTTCCTTTTCACACTCTTTCCAGATAGATTATAACCCTGTGGATTTAAGAACTGGGGATACATAAACAGTTATGCTCCTCTAAAGAATTATTTGGACAATGGATTGACTACATATTTATTCTCTTGGTTCAGAATCAAAATCCTACAGTCAAGTCAGTGGGACTTATGGAACTAGTGTCTCCCTAGAGTCTGAGACAAGATTGATAAGGAGCTGGTTATAATTTCTTAATCTTGACTGGCATGTCCAGAACCCTGGCCTAAATTAGGGCATTTTAGGGGGTTGTTTTATTTACAATTCACACCTGGTATAGGATCCCTAAAAGGGACTCTGTGCTAATGGGAAATTAATGTAATTTAATGAAGCAGTCCTTCCCCACCCCAGGATGCCTCCCCCTACACCAGGGTGTCAGGTGGGGACAGGGTTGCTATAGAAGGCAGTTGACAATTTTATCCACCAAGAAACTGCTCTCCTGTCCACTTGCATCCAGATTTCAGTCCATAATGTTAAAACTCTTTTACAGTCAATGGAGCTGATCCCATGTCCCGCAGACCGGCGTGTGTGCACCCCCAGCATTGGGCCTGCAGCGTGTGTGCAAACCGCATGGTTGCACTGTGCGTGCATGCGGCTGCGCACACAGGGCATGGAAGCGGCCCAATAGGAATTTTGTCTTAAAAGCCTTGGAAGATGTTCACATACCTCATGTGCAACATTGGACTAGATGGAATGCTTTAAAAATAAGAACTCACCTTGAAACTTAGGCCCTTTTTAGATGAGATGCACCCATGCATGCCCATGCAGGTCAGTTGCATGGACATGAGTGGGTGCCACCCGTGTGACGGCCTCAGCGGGTAGCTGGGCATGCGTGCGCGCTCCCACGAAACATGCACGCATACCCACCTCCACCCATCACCCACTCACAGCACAATTGGCCAAAATGGCGATTACTCAGCGAGTGGTGGGGATGCAGGGGGGATTGGTGCGCACCCGTGTATACCACCCGCTGCACTGCCCATGCTGCCGCATGCACACCCATTCCCCCCACAGCCGCGGCCCATTTAAAAAGGGCCTTACAGCCATATGGAAGGGAATGGACTCTTTGTCAATAGTTGATGCCAGTCACCATGCTGTATAGAGGGCTGTGCATTATTTCTCATGTAATTTGGGTTAATGTGAAAACTCTTTAAAAGATCCCTTCTGGGCTTTCTACTATCTAGACAAAAATAATAATTCAACTATAATTTGTATGTAAAAGGCTACGTTAGGGACATAAATCCAGCTATGGTAGGATATATTGTTTTTAAAGGTTTTATTGTGATTATTATGATTGTAATCCACCCCTAGCTGCTGTGCGGGAGGGGCGGGGTATTCAATTTTGATATAAATAAATAAAATTAAATATATAGCTCCAAACATGGCCTCTTGACATTTTGCACATTGGAGCCCTTTATTATGTCTTTTTGCCTTTTTGCGCGGTTTTGTCATGACAAACCAAAGTCCCATGTAAGTTGGAGTTGTCAGTAATATCAGTATACGTCTGACCCCTTTCATTGACTTTACCTCAGAACATTCCGGTGGTTGTAAGATATCATATTGATCAGCCGTGGAGTAACTCCAGCCACAGCACCACCACTTTGCATTTGGTTACCCCACCCCACCCCACCCCCCGGTAATTTTTGTGACATCTGAACAGATCTACCACATGTGCCATTTTAAAATGGGCACCGGAGGGGTGGGAGGAGGCAGGTCTGTGTGTGCCATGTGGAGTGGACATGCACCTCCAGGGAGTGGTGGTGGGATTTACACAGGCCGCGATGGGTATGCGCTGGGTGTGCACCACTGCCTACTCCTGCCCCAGCACGGAACATCCCAAATTTTTCCCCGCTGCTCCATGCAGGGTGGATGAGTGGGCAGTCCTTGGGTCACGGGAGGGCGAGCTCTCCCCGCCTTCAGACAGATGCTCAGGTGGGTGGGGGATGGGTGGGGTGGGCTTGCGCATCCCGTTTAAAAATGGCTTCACTGAGGTGGTCAGTGGTACAGTCATCCCAGATATTTTTCATGGTGTCTCTACTAATACTGAAATCAACAGCAAATCTATTAACTGCAGTTAATAGCCAATATTCTGGTTAGTTTGGTGGTTATTCGGTAAATGACCAGTTACCACAGAAGTTAACCATCAAAGTGAGATACATGATATTTGTATTGCCGCATTACCACATAACTGAACCAGGGAGGAAAGGAAGGAGTTTTTTTTTAATAAATGGAACAGGCAAATGGTAATCGCCCGGTACAGGGTAAATGAATGGTAATGAGGTTAGTCAGAAAACCACCAGATGCTATCTGGATACCATTCTGTATCTAGCTGCATAGCGGAGCGTAGCAGATACTTGCTTCAGCTCTACTCTAGTCTCTACTTACCAGTACCATTTGGTAGCTCTGTTCAAACATCATGAAAAATGCCTCCATGGGATAAACCAGAAGGAGACCAGTGATGCTCTTGGTGAAGTCTGTGGGTGGTATTTGTGAATCCCAAAGCATCCTTAGCTTCTCCAAATATTAACAGAGTGGCTTGATTTTTTTTGTCTAGCTATGCAGAATTGAGCCCTTAGACTTAGCTTTGCACTCACTGGTTGGCTTGATGACAGCCAAGCTTTCACCATCCATAATGTTTACAGCCTGTTACAAGATGACTTTTCTGGGTTTTTTTCCTCTCGTGATGTTACCTTCACATCAAGAATCAACACTGACAATATTTGACAGGCTGAGCTTGCCAAAATATTGGTTCGCCTAACAGACTTTCACAGTTGGCTTCTATCCCAACTGTCTTACCAATTTCCCCCCCTTCCTTAACACAGCTAGCCTGCAGTCACCATCAGAAAAATTACACAGATGTTGTTTGTGCAGTCATGTTTTATCAGGAGCGCAAATTTCATTAAATCCTGCTTGCTGACATTCAATCATTTGTCATTTAACATGCACCAAGTCGTCATATGTCCCAGTCATATTGAATTTCCAGGCTTGTCGCTTCCACTCTTTCTCCTGATTTGTTCAAATGTTCACTTTGATGTCGGTATCTCTTACTTAAAGTATCTAGTGTGTCCCCAAGGGTCTCCTGGCAACAGACGATTGCTGTTGTTGTGTTACACAAGATTAGGAAATGCTCAGACTGAACCAGGCAGCATTGTCATCCAGAAATGAGAACGTTGTTCCTGGCACACTCAGAAAATAATTAAAGGGGAAATGTGCATATGTTTCTTTTGGCTTGATGGATTCAGAATGCTACAGTGCTGTATTTGTCCAAGGGGCCCTTGGAAACCATGAGGCAGCGAACCCTGCTCCCCATTGCTGTCCCGGTAAAGATGACCTGCTTCCCATAACCAGATTCCAATTCCTCAATTCAAGGATGCAAGTGAATTGGGGGAATTGAATCACTTTGAAACAGACGAGTGTGAGATTTCTTACTAGGCTTGAGTAACTCCCTTTGGCAACACTTCTACATGCATGCATATGTTTCCAGCTCTTCTGTCACTGTTCATGGCTCTGACTTGCTTGTCTGGGATTCCAGTGCCTTACAATGACCATGAATAGCTTTGTGAAAGCAAAGTACGTCATTAAGACTGTTGAGCAGTTTTCAGGAATTAAAAAAAAATATTAAACAACCTTGGTGCCAGGCTGTATACTCTGCTATTTGGTGCCTTTGAATCACTTAGGTCACCCATTCCATCCCTGCTCCCCTGACAACAAAGGAGCATCCCTTGTTATGCACGTACAAGTGCTTTGCTCGGTTGCTAGTCACGGCTTCATGTGCATCTATAGCTGAGGCTAGAATGTGGCAGGAGGGCATCCTTAGGAGGATAATGAAGAAAGAGAAAGTTAATGATGGTTTTTCCCATAGATGTTTGCCAAAGAGAGCAAAAAATTAAGCTCACCTTTAAAGAAGAATCCTATTTCCCATGCAGAGTGGTTTCATTTGATGGCTTTTCAAATAAGTCCTAAAAAATTCATAAGTGCAAGAGTAAAAAACTCAAGCCAGATCCTTAAGAATGCCAATAAGGCACCGAGGAATGGAAGTGCTGCAACGGTGGCTCTTAGCTACCTTTTATATCTCCCTAATCCTTCAGCCTCCAAGCCCACAAAAAAGTTTATAGGCACATTATGACTAGAGCTGCAGTGGGTACTAAAATTAGTGCCTGCAGATAATG
>QEPC01005340.1:730252-767471 GCA_003113815.1 Sphenodon punctatus
TGATTTAGTTTTAGTGTTTGTAGGAGTAGGCCTGTGTACTTATTAGATAATCCATTTAGTTCATAGCATTTAGAATAGTTAATAGCAGTTAGATTTAGTGTAGATAGATAGATATAATATTAGATTAAAATTTAAATTAAAAAACCCCATATAAAAACCAAAAAACCAAATAAAGAACCAAAAAACCATATAAAACCAAATAAAAAACCCCATAACAAAACATTTCCCGAATGGCCGAACCCGGTGAACTAACCGAACAGACGAAACGAACGGACGAAACGAACGCAGCCGAACCGAAGAGCCGAACCCGAACCGCGATCTGTTCGCCCATCCCTATTCAGCACCACCTGCAGTCTTTGGACCGTCACCAAGGGTAGCCCCACATAGAGCGTGTTACAGTAGTCTAATCTCGAGGTAATAAAAGCATGGATGATTGTGGCCAGGTCCGAGTCTGATACATACAGCCTAAGCCAATGTATCAGGTGTAATTAGCAAAATGCACCCTTTGCCACAGCTGCCACCTGGACATCCAAGCAGAGCTGTGGATCAAGGAGCACCCCTAGACTATGGACCTGGAATACCAGGGGAGGATGGACCCCATCAATGATGGGGTCCATCACTCCCCCAGCTTTCCCCACAACCATTACCTCCATCCTGTCAGGATTTAACTTCAAGCAGTTTGCCCTCATCTAGTCTCCCACAGCTGACAAACACCAGGTAAGCACCGAGACTGCCTGACCTGGGTCTGATGAAAACGAGAGATATAGTTTGATGTCATCAGCATATTGATGACACTTTAAGCCAAACTCTCTAACAACCTCCCCCAAAGGCTGCATATACACACATTGAAGAAGAGAGCGGACAAGATGGAACCCTGAGGGACTCCATACGTGAGGCCCCTAGGAGAAGATGAATAATTTGAGAACTTTCAGTCAGAACAGACAGTTTCAGTCATTAAATTTTTTGAAGACAAAAGTGTACACATTCTTAAATGATTTTTATAAAATGTGACTTGCATAGTTTTAATAGTCCAATTCATACCTACTGTAAGACAACCAGCATTCACAAGGAATCCTAGTTTGTAGGTCATGTAAATTCAAAATGCAAAGTTGAAATCCTAGTTAGGATTGTGTAAAAAAAAAAAAAAAGTTGAAGAACTTGGTAATAAATGCCTGTCCTAGAGACTCATCCCTGGAATGTCTCCATGGTAACCGTCACCAGCTTCCCCGAGTTCCTTTCTGTGTGTTTTATCACCTGTCTTCTTGTCGTCTAACACCATAGTTTATTCAAACAAAAAGAACTTATTTGCTTTTCACCATATATTTTGGTTTTCTTTTTACATAACAATAACATGTTATGCGCAACCTCATGCCCCATCCCAAACTGGAAGGTCAGGAGACCGATTTTTTCCTGGTCTCCGCCCTTTGACTTGTCTAGCTTGGATAACTCTCTACCAAGAGTCAAGGACTCTCACCAGCTTAGGTCTTGGAATCATGGAGTAGCTCTGGTGGGTAGTTTCAAGGTAGAAGTGTGAGAGGGGGTTGGGTGGGTAGGTGGTTTTTGGTGGGGTTTGTTGGGAGGGGGTTAGGGTTTTTATGGGTTTAAAATATTTGTATGGATTGTAAGCTGCCCTGAGCCTCAGGGAAGGGCAGCATATACATTGAAATAAATAAAAAAAATGGAGGCACTTGTCCAACCCTCCAACATTAAGGTACCAGCCTGCAGGATGCCACATAAGCAACATTTCATTGGTAGTCCCCAAAGGAGGAGGCAGAACCCAACCCAAAGGCACACCAATTATCAAAGTAATATTGGAAGCAGCAATGTTACCACTAAATTTAAAAGAGCTGGAGTTCAAGATAAGGACAGTTGTCAGTACTATACACTAAAGCTAAAATGTGTATCAGAAGCAAATTCCAAAGTTGATTAATTCCATATATTTGAATCCATTGTAACAAAGCAAATATGAAGTAGTATTCACTGCCAGTTACATTTCAGTTCTTCATTTCAATTTAGTATTTTCATTTTTTTGGTATTTCAGCATTTGGTATTGGTAACTTTGCTGGGACTATTTGACACACTGTTTGAATGTGAATGTGATTGCTTCCTTTTGGACCAATCATATTCACATTCAAAATTCTATTCCCCACCCCATCCCCAAAATAGTACCACCAAAATGAATGAAATACTGAACATTGAAGTGGGTGGTTGATGGTGGACATGGGTGGTTGTATCTCATTTTAAAACAGCCAAAGACAAATTCAGATATTTGTTTGTGGGAACAAACATGCAAATTATCTCCAGGAATACAAAATTCATTCATTCCGGCCCTACTGTGCGCCTAGATAGAGAAAGAAGATTGTGTGTAGATGTGCTGCTTATCTATTTACCTTTCACTCTTCTTAGAAGATGAAATAGATTGGTTTTCCCTTTCCTCAGCTCATTCTGGTGCTTTTGCTCTAAAGATGATTAATGCAGGCTAGAGTCGGGGCACACAGGAGGGACAACATGACAAAGCAACCATCTTGCCTGGTTGCTACTCATGCTGTACCTGCTTGGTGGATAATCAAACAGCTTCATTCTCCAGGGCTGCCGACCTGGCATATTTCATGAGCCAGTTAATTAACTCTCAACCAGTTACCCCAAAGAGGATCTGACATTTAGAAATGCTTAGCAACTACAACTCCAGTTGAAGCCAATGGGGGTAAATCTAGCTCAAGGATGGAGACAAAGTAGTTCCAATGATATCTTTTATTTGGACCAACTTCTGTTAGTAAGAGTATATAAGCTTTCAAGCCACAGACGGCCTTTTTTCCTCAGGCAAAGTCAGAACTACAGACTGAGCAAAATGCAGGTCAGTACATATATGAAAGCAATAATTTCAGGTGAATTTGGGATAGGGGGGAGTCATTAGTCTAAAAACTTGCATCCTTTCATCAACAGAAATTGGTCCCATAAAAGGTATAATTGGAACTACTTTATCTCCATTTTGGGGGGACCAACACACAACCATACCGTCTGGCTCAGTGGTGAAATATTTTTTTATGAAAAATATGGAAGTCTCACTTAAGTGTCCAGGAATTAACCAACTATCGTTTATTTTTATTACAAAACCCAGCACTGTAACTTCACAAGAGCCAAACCCTGGGGGGTTTACAAAGCAAAGCACAAACAAACAAGTCTGAACAGCACAATGAGGACTGTGTTTGGTTTGTACAATAAAGAATTGTCTTTTATTTTACCACATAGCCAATAAATAATTGTGTTTTCTGTAGAACAGAAAATTTGGAACAATATTTAGAAATGCTGCTGGAAATGCAAAAATACTGAGTAGGAAAACTTTTATTAGAGAGATCGCAGCAGGCAAAGTAGAGTCCCCTGCAGTTTCAACCCTTCTCTCTTCCCACCTATCCACCTCCTCTACCTCCCACTCTCTCAGCTGATGATAATTTTCCCAAATATATTCCTGTTGAGATGAAATTTGCCATGGTTAGTTTGACCCAAGATTAATTTCTCTTTAGAATGTTTGAACAGCATCCACTTAACACAGACTGTAATTCATAATATTTTTTAAAAAAAGAGCAGTGTTTTGCTCCTATCCCATTAGAACTTCAGATGTTTTGGACTTGCCCTGTTGTGAAACTCTTATGAAGATCTAGAAACCAAGCTGAGCTTGAAAAACATTGGTTCACTATTTTAAAGTTAAGTGAAGGCTGTGTGTAGGGGATGACAGGGCAGGGGTTTTGAGAATCCTTCATTTTCAGTGCTGTGGACATTGAACAGGCAGACTGACATGCATGCACTACTTCTATGATATATGCCAACTATTCCATAGGTGCATAAATAATGGCTTCCAATTTATGTGTTTGAGTATATGAGTAATTATGGAATTACAAGGAAAGGATGGGAGTTGCAGAAAGGTTTACGCATGAGCTGTGCTACATTGGCAGCCCCAGCTGCTAGAGGATGATAGGTTACCCATTCAAGTCATGTTTAGCCACCTGGCCTTATTACTGGAGATAATATTCACAGCCGCTCGGAATTAAAAATAACTGCACCTACTTTCCTAACAGTCACTGACATCCCGACTAAAATTGTGATGGTCTGGTGAAGGAGGAAAGAACACTTACCCCAAAGGGATGGCTGGGGAGATGCGTGTGTCCTTCCTGTTATGTTAAAAACGTTGGATTAATTTTACATTGGACTTAATCTTATTATCCAAAATATATGGACTGAAACCAAAATATCTATTACTGCAATAAAACCACTTAACACAGGGCTTGGTAATAGAATATTCTCCATTTTTGAAAGATTCAGAATACATCAGAGCCAGAATGAACATAATTGAAACATGAACATTTTAACAGTGAATGCCAACATTAACAAATTGAATTATACATGGTGCCAACCACTCAGATCCCTACTTAATAGGTACCACTGGGTGATATTAATGGTGCAAGGTACCTGCTGCAACTGTTAGCAATTAAACCAGGGCATGGAAGATTAAGGAGTCACTACAAGGGGCGGGGGCAGAGTTGGGGTTTATAGCTTCATTCCCTTGTGATATAAAACATTATGGCCTTAATTTGTACTCATCTATGTTTACAAGTTTATGCATAAGTCTTCTATCCTACCACTAGCAACATAATCGGGAAAAGGAGTGATGATGCTAAAAGGTGGCCTCTACTGCACTGTCAGACACCTGGCTGGCAGGAAAGATTTCCAATCAGAGCAGATTGCAAGCAGCTGTCTCTTTTATTATTGTTACTGCATTCTCTAGTGAGTGTCACTGAAACTATCCTAGTGCCAAGTAAATAATAACCAGAATGACCAAGCAGAATGATCATTTTGTGTGTTGTGTGCAACTAGAGAATTTTCAATTAGTTCCAAGATTTCTGTTGCCTGAATCCTGAATTATCACCCCCCACCCCCCTAAAAAATAGATAGAAAAAAAAGGACGATCTTTAAAGCAAGTTGTATTAAATTTAGCAAAACGCTGATTTATGTTCTATGGAGGCATCTGTGCGATTTCAAGATGAACCAGAGGTTATATTTTTGCGGTGTGTTATGGAATTGCACATAAAAAGGATATTACAATGACTCGATATTGCAGAAAGAGAGGTGGGGATGGGAAACCCAAATGTAGCTTGCTGGACAAATTCTCCGCCTCAGTTTATAAATGCATCATGGACTCAAATTCATCAATTCTCTGTTTAGTGTTTCCTTTTCTGATCTTCCGATAAGATATTGTATTGTACCTAGAATAGCTGTGTCTGGAGATGTCGTTTTTCTTCACAGCGCCTGCCTGCTCCTCAGGTTTCTCTGTTGGAGAGTTAGAATTGGGAGTAGAAGGAAGGGATTCTGCACTGCCATTTTCTTGCTTCTTCATATGACACTCATTGCTCTTTTCTTCCTTGCTTTCCATCAGCTCCACCTCTGCCTCTTCCTCCAGTGCATCCTCCTTTTCATCGAATTGCGTTTCATCGTTAATTTGTTCATTGGGTTCATGCAACTCCACTTCTTCCTGGATTTCTTCTGTTTCAACCTCTTCAGCCTCATTAGCGTGACTGGCCTTTGCTTCCTGAGGTTGTTCTGTCGCACTCCTTTCTTCCTGCCTAGTTACTTCACATTCTTTGGTGCCCCCGGGAATAATCTCCTCACACAGCCCTGAAGCAAAAACCAATTAGTATTGGACAAAGTATGGTACAGTGGATTTTTATGCTTCAGTGCATTAAAGCTGTATTTGAATTTTAGCCTGGATTTCTATAGTTCACATACACAGCTTACCAACTAATGCAGCTCACCTCACCAAGAGTGCAGAATAAGCTATGGAACCATTTCCCAAAGCAAGGGCTGGATTTCCTATCACTATTAATACTGCTATATGCATTGCCAACATGTCCTCTTTCCTCAGAGCAAGTTGCTTTTCTGAACACCTGTTTATGTCTCTTCCCCACACGCTCCTTTGTGCCTTCCTTCATGCCATCCCATCTACCATACGTCTACCATCCCATCCATTAGATGGAGAGACAGATGGTCCTAGCACAGGGGAGGTAAACCTCAAGCTTTGATGGCTGTATACTATTTGGTCCCTTTCCAGTCCCTGGGTCTGGCCATGGATTCAGTCCCTGCCCTCAGACCCTGACAGAGTGAGCTCAGGGGAAGGGATCTGAAATGCGGCCAGGCACTCAAGGGCAGGAGATAGCTCTAGGGGCCTATCACATAGATCCATGATCTGGACCATCTCATTCCTTCTCCCATACTGAGCACACCTGCTCACAATTTTCAAAGAGTCTCACAGGAGGGAAAAGGTTCCCCAGCTCGGGCCTAGGAGAGAGTGCACCGGCCTGGGTTCTCTTGCTGGCTCTTCAGCTAAGCTGTTTTGTGACTTTTTGTGACTTTCTTTGCTTTTCTGTGCCTCTATTTCCCTTTCTAACTTTTCTCTATTTAGACAGTAAGTTCTTTGGGACAAGGACTGTCCATATTATGTGTTCATACTGTGAGTTTCTAACACAATGTGGCTTTGACCTTGGTTGAGCCTTCCAAGAAATATTGCCGTATAAACAACAATAAACATAAGTCTCTTTCACGGCAGTCATCTTCCAGAAGGTGCCCCCTGTGAATTTAAAATATATCAAATAAAAAGCTTGGCAAAGCTTTCATGCTTCATGTAAGACTCTCCCAAGAAACCTCATGCTCAGACTGTCACATCCAGTCATTTTTCTTCTTATTCATAATATAAAACCTGGTCCTGCAAGCACTTACATTTGGGTGTAATGACTGCTAGGTACAATCCTCTGAAATTAATGGCACTGCACACAGCAGTCAGTGTTCATTGAGTTGACCTATTGGATTTTAAACTCATCAGGACAGAGATTCCCAAAATCTTGGACCAACAAACTACTGCCAGCCCTCAGAATTTCTCATGGAGCATCCTGCACCTACCGGAGATGGCCTTCACCTGGCACATGCTTACTGCAGGTTGGGCATAGCTGCACAAGGTGGGCAGCTTTGGTTCCTGCTATCCCCAGAAGGTGGAGCATGGGCAGGGGGTGGGATGAGTGCTGTGTATGGTTGTGCTGGTTGTAGTGAAAAATAGACAACACATCAAAAGTGCCATTCTGGGTCAGACCAATTGTCCTTCTAGCCCAGCATCCTGCCGCTGACCATGGCAGCTTTGGTTGCTTCAGAGAAGTGCACAAGTCATAATGGGGTGACCTATTTCCTGCTATTCACTCCCAACCACTGACAGTCACATTCCAGTCCTATCATCCGTAAGATTCTATTTAATAATAGAATGAATGAATTAAATTTGTCAAATTACACTACCCAAACCAAAAATTGTGGTTTGGGTAGTAACCGATAATCCGATTGCCCTTCATCGTGTACCTGTCTTGGATGATCTCTTATTTTTTTTTCATTTTTTCAGTTTGGTTACTTTGGTATTTCAGTCATTTCAGTATTTTGGTAATGTCATGTTGGAAATATTTATACTATTGCACATGTGTAATTGCCAAAAATGATGCCAGCAAAAGACCAAAAAAATGAAATAACAATTTTAAAAACACAGAAAATGAAGGAGAAAAAGAAACATACTACACCAAAAAAACAGATATGCAAGTACCCTTTGTGGGTCACATATTGGGTGTCAAGAAAAGTGACAAAATCATGCTGTGGCCTGCTTTGACCCAAACTGGCCTGGACCTCACCTCCATATTTGTACAGGCACCACCAGATGTTGACCCAAGATCATTCCAGGTCGCGTCGGCAGCTAGCCCAGGCTGTGACCCCAGAATGTCTCCATGTCACAGCCTGGGCTAAGGTCCACCCTATCAGGGTGAAATGGCCATAGTGGGCTATCACGTCTGTTGTGGCCCATCATGACCTGGCCCAGATCAGGTCCGTCATGGCCAGCAGCCAGAGCTGGCCGTCACTGACCGCCATGGTTGCCCATCATGGCAGGGGGTGGGGCACTGGGTGCAGCATGGGGGGGGATGGCCAGCAGGTCACACATCCATGCGTTTCCCTGCCCAACCTGGTGGCCCATCTGCCAGCACGTTTGGTCAGCGGCCCAACCCAGTTCGGACTGTGTCCATGGTGCCTTTCCTCCTCATGCTGGGTTGGACTGCCACCAAGCCAGCATCAGTTCTGTTATCAAGCATTGTGACCCACAAGGTACAAGGGCTATCCAAAAATGCAGACAATGCCTGCAAATAATAAGCCCACTATCCACTTCAGCTCTAATAACATCCACACCTTTCTCTCTTTTTTTAAAGTGCAATGTGTATCTGTAGCACTATACCAGTGATGAAATATCAGATTGGGCCTCTTCATGTTGCTGGACAATGATGGCTTTTGACATATAGCTAAAGCAGTTCTAAATATACCTAATGATTTGCCCAGGCTTTTTAAGCCGAATGTGAATATCTAGCATTAATGCAATGTGAAGCCTCTGAAATCAAGCACTTCAGAGGCAGAAAATTCCAAAAACTAAACACTTCCCTTGCAATGGTCATTCAACCACAATCCCGTGGCCAAACGGGGGCTAGGTTTCTTATATGGATGTTTTGAGTGAGAACTGATAAAAGTGGCTTTCCTGCTCTGCATACATGCAGGGCAGGCCATAGTCTTTCCAGAGAGTTAAGGAGTCATCGATTCATTTGAGTCACATTGATTAGTTCTGTAGTGGCTGGTGGGGACTAGGGCTGTAGCAGAATGTCGCAGCAGTAGCTATTTCCGCCGGAAACAGCGTTTCTTCAATTAGTGGTATGGAATGGCAGAGGCTTTCATTCCGCTAGTTTCATTCCACTACTTCCACAGTTCCACTAATTTCATTCCGCTACTTCCACAGGCTTTGCAAAATAGTGGAAACATGACATTATCGCTACTTCCGCCATTCCGCCAGCACCACAAAATAGCGGAACAGCAGTTTTCTGACAGTTTCGGCAATTTTTCTGCAATTCCACAATTTGTAGAATGCCGGCAGAATTAGTGGAATGTCCACAGAAAAGCCATGGTGTGGTGCGGGCAATTCCGAAATGGCAGAATGGAATCGCGGCGCGGTAACAGCTGCTGCCACATCAGCCCTAGTGGGGACCATGGTCTACATCGTGCAAGAGCAATGGCTATAGGTATTGAACAGATGTAGCAAAAATGTTGCTTCTCGTGCACCCAGAAAGTATGTCACCTCACAAAAATCTTTCACCCTTCAAGGGCACCAATAAAGCAGTTCTTCCTACCCTAATGCAGTCAGGCTTCTGAGAAATCAAGGGCATGGAAGGGCTCCCGTATAAGGAGAGGCTTGGTAGGTTGGGGCTCTTCAGCCTGGAGAAGAGATAAGTGAGAGGAAATATGATAGAGGTCTATAAAATCATGAGTGGTGTAGAACTAATAAAAAAGGAGCAGTTATTTGCCCTCTCAGCTAGTACTAGAACTAGGGGACACTCCATGAAACTCATGGGTGACAAGTTTAAAACAAATAAAAGAAAATATTTTTTCACTCAGCGTATAATTGGGTTGTGGAATCTACTGTCAGAGGCTGTGGTAAGGGCTAGCTGAGTTTAAAAGAGGTTTGGATAAGTTTCTGGAAGATAGGTCCATTAGCAGCTATTAGCCAGACAGGATCAGGGAACATGACGGGAACTGGGGGAAAACAACAGGAAATGGATCCCCCATTGTGACCTGCTAGGTGCTTCTCACACGCCACCGTGATTGGCCACTGTCGGAGACAGGATGCTGGGCTAGATGGACCATTGGTCTGACCCAGTATGGCACTTCTTATGTTCTTATGAAATATTATGGTGCTCTCTCTGCATAACTTTTTTTGTTTGCTCTTATTTTATTTCTGATGTTCCTATTATGATGATGCAGAAAGACAATTCTGAGCTTATTTATCTTGTTCACTTTCTTTCGCTACTAGAGTTGCATTTTTTGAGCTTTAGTAAAGTCAGCTCTCCATACTCTAATATATTTCAAACCCAAATGATTGGCTAGTGTTTCATCTGGTAACACCCTGTTAGAACTATATAAACCTTAACCATGTTCCAGGGCTAAGGAACCTGTGGAATTATCTTAAGGGAAGAAGCTACCTGGACTTGCAAGTTCCACCATGTCTTGTTCAAAAGCTACTAAGCCTCTTTATGCCCATGATCTCTTCCTGCTAATTCCTCAACAAAATCTGTCTTGCAATTTTAAACACAGGATTTTACTTTTTAAAAGTCTCTTCTGGGGAATGGGAACACTAAAGGCTAGACTGTAATAGCCTTGACCACAACCTGAGGGGGCAGAGCGGCGGGAGCCCTTCAAATAGGCAGACACATGTGTGGGTCCCGAAGGCAGGGGATCAACTGCCACCCTTCTGGCTCTGTCTGGGAAGCCAGACAGGGCCCCTGGAGAAAGCAGCTACTGACCTGTCAGCTGTTAGAGCGGCTCCAACAGTAGACAGGTTGCTAGTGGAAGCTTGCTTGGGGGCCTGATCCTTGCTGGCTCCATGGCTTGGTCCATGGTGCTTGCAGACCTGTATGTTACTGGGGCTGCCAGAGGCTTTTCATACAGGGGGCACCCCATGGGAGCCCATTGCCCTGGGTTGGGCCCCATCTCTTATGATTACACCCGTAGTGAGTAAGGATATCACAATGTGAGTAATGAGTGAGTACATCTGTACTAGTGAGCAAGGATATCACAATGTGGTCCTAAATTTTGTTTACATACTATACATTCTCTCCTCTGATCAAGCTCTTCTTACCATGTGAAGGAAAAGTATTGGGAACCAGTTATGGTACTCTGAACCTCTGGGTCGGCCTGCAGAGATGCCAGAATGGTTTAGAAATAAGACTACTCTAATTTATGCCACAGTCGAATGTTTACAGTGCAATCTTCAGGGCATTAAACATACGTGTTAGTTTAGTAATGACACCAGCCCCATTGAAGCGAATGGAACTTCTGCTCTGAAGACAGTACTAATGCTGTAGTCCCTGTGAGGCTGTAGGCCTGGGCCAGTGGAGAATCAGCAGAGTGGAGCAATGGGGTTGGGTTATAACTGGCGTTCTGGCCCCATTTGAGGGTCAGATAACGATTGTAAACACATAAGGACCGATAGTAAAGCACTCTGAACACTAAAAGTGCTATTATATCTGCTAATAAGCAGCAATCATTTCTGAGCTCTCCCCACAAAAATAGTAAAGAGATCCTCCAAATTAATTTACAACAGGAAAACCAAACAATGGATTTATACTCCATATGATTCTCCTCACATCATCCTCACATAACCTCATGCCTTTGGGGAAGTCTGGCATCAAAGAAAAACATATGGACAGGTTCAATGAATAGGGAACTCAAAGGAAGATTCTTTTGCAGCCTTAATTAAGGTGGACATGGCCAAAGTAAGCACTATATTAATGCTTTATATTTTGGCATCTAAAAGCACAGAATCACAGTTTCTTAACACAAGTCGATTTTGTTAGCCGCCCCGAGCTGCCTGGCAGGAGGGGCGGGGTATACATTTTAAAAATAAATAAATAAACTCAGGTCAAGACAATAGTAAACTGGTTTGGGGGATTAATTCAAAACTCATGACTTCACCAGTCAATAGTCTGGCTTGCAAGAGATCGTGAACTTTTACATGGAATCCAGACTTGATGGGAAAGACATTGAACAAATGTATGGCTTTGTATCAAAATCAGGTGAACTGTGAATTGAGGGTTTAGGTAAAATGAGAAGTGAAAGTCGTCACCAAACTGGGTGCATCTGAACTCAGGTCTCTAGAATAGCTGCAAGAAGTGAGGGTCTTAGTTAACAACTTTGCCAAACCTGTCCAATTATAGAGACAGAGAGAGGCTAATTTGCCTCTCAGCAAAATTAGAGCAGCCAGTGGGGTTGCTGTAGTTTGCACCAGCTGGAACAGACACTGAGGCCCTTTTCACACGGGCGCCCCCCTCCCACTTGCACACGTGTGTGGGTGGGGGGTGGGGCCCATTCGAACGCCACAGTGGGCATGGGGGGATGGGTGGGTGCTCGTGGGAACACAGCAGGCGGTGGGTGGGGGTGCGTGCGCGCTCCCGCACTCCACCCATCACCCACGCATGGAGCAACGGGCACCAATGCCTAATGCTCCATGTCTGGATATGAGTGGAGGTGGGTGGGGGTCCATGGGAGCACACACACCCCACACCCCACACCCCGCCCACCCATCGCAGCCAGTGTGAAAAGGGCCTCAGAACTGTTATACCAGCCCAGACTCACAAGTGTTGTGTGAATTCATACTTGGATCCCTTATCTAAGCCCAAATATCGGGAGCTGAGCAGCAGTCAGCAGGCCAGGCTTTCTCCCATTGATGGAACAGGCTGCAGGAAAGCAGATGGTGCTGACAGTGATTCCCCATGAGCATGGAGACCATCCAGAGTTGGGGTAGCTGGCAGGAAGGAGCAGGGTTGCCACCTCTCTCTGGGTTTTGTCTGAAGACTCTAGGTTTTGACCCAAATTATTTGAGTTTCAGGGGGAAGTCCTGATTTCAGTGGGTCAGCCAGGGGCAACCCTGGTAACCGAGGCTTCCACTTGGAGGCAGATGCATAATAAAGAGGGTGGACTTACTCCCTTTTTGACATTGTCTCACACTATGAAGCACCATGACTTTCTGTAAGGGGTGTAGGGTGGCCATACCTCCCCTTTAAAAGAGGCTGCTTATGAAAAATACATGTTGCAGGGCTGCAGTGATTCCAGTGCAGCCCTGCACCATGTATTTTTCATAAGCATCCTCTTTTAAAGGGGCGGTATGGCCACCCTAAAGGGGTGGTGCTATGTCAGAAAAGAGTATGGTAGCCCACTTTCCCCACTTCTTTTCCAACATGGCCCCATCCCCTACATAGCATCATGATGTCACCCAATGCTCCAATACAGCCCCTTTGCCCTGCCCCACTAATGTGGCCCCTCCCCCTCTGGGTGGAAGGTGGTACCTCTAAGAACAGGTCTTTGCTGTCCTGTCCTGTGCAAGAACATAGTTATAATGGGGGTGGGAGGAGGGTTGGTGAATACTCTGCAGATGGGGGATGAAGGGGAGAGGGGTTCCGTTCCCTCTTCTGCACCAGGGCTCATGCCAATCGAGCTCCATCCCTGTCTATTGTTTTATGGAAATTTCTCGTTCTCTGGGGCCTAAACTGGCCCCCTTTTCCAGAGTCCAGGGAAGCAATTCAGGAGATGGCTGGGGCAAGGGGGCTGAGGGGGGAGGCATGTGGACAGAGCTGACTTTACACATATTGTTGCCCTAGTCAAAAATATTCAAATGCTGCCCCCCTCCATGCCCCTCAAACTGAGAGCTTGCACTGCAGGTGTGGAAGGGAGTATTCCTGGTTCCTCACTGATCTGCTTTCCACCAGGGAAACAGTGCATCCCTTTCCCTTCCCCCTGGAAAACCACCTGCAGTAAATTTAAGAAGGAAGCATAATGAACCAAGAGTTCTCCCTCCCTGAGCTGGAATATTACCCAACAGCAGGGATGTGTGAACATGGTTCGGATGTTCGGAGTTTGGCCCAAACTCGGTCTGTTCGAACATCTGAACCGAACGTTATAACTTCTGAACAGTTCAGAAAAGTTCGGAAAAGTTCGGTTGAGTTCGGGGGTGGGAAATACGTGACTTCGGTTGGGAAAAATGTGACTGGAAGGGGGAGGCAGCTGAGGAGCAGACTTCCTGGCACCAGGGTTGGAGCCCAGGGGTGGTTTCAGGGTCAAATAATACCGATACCGAAAAAAATCTTTGAATTTGGTATCGGTATCGGTATCGATAGTGCTATTTTCAAGTGTTCGGCCAAGTTCAGCCAAACCGAACTCCGCCGAACCGAACCCGAACTCGGGTTTCGAACCGAACAACTGATCGTCCGAACATCCGAACCACATTCTGTTCGCTCATCCCTACCCAGCAGGCAGGGGAAGAACCAATCTGGGTTCAGTCTGTTGCTCTAGGCAACTGATTAACCTGCCCTACTTCTAAAGCCAGCCCAGAGGGGTAGTTGATCAACCCTTCCCTTAACAAATGATGCCAGTTGAAAATGACCCTCAAGCAGGACCAGATTCATGCAGTCTGTCATTCTAGGAGAGGAGAGTTCTAGGAAACAGAGGAGAGTTCAAAGCCTTGTGCATGTGCTATTTATGATGGAGCAAGTTGGCCTCTCCTCCTAATATCCTTTCAGATATCCCCCTGGTTTTGCTGGAGTTTTTTTAAATCAAGATTTTTGGCAGCCAGGGGCGGGGGTGCTGGCACTGCTGGGTGGGTAGCAGGAAAAAACAGGCTGTTGCTTGTGCCACGGCCCAGCCCCTGAAACGGCTTTTAAACCAGGGTGCTGTTGCCCCAGCACCTCTCCCAGACTCCAGCACTAATGCCATTCTGCAAGACCCCACCCTTGGCTAGAAAAAGCAGCACCATCCTCAGCCCCAGGGTGCACCACATGAACTGCGGCGCGCCGGAGGGCCTGATTCCCTTGTGACCCCGTGGTGAGCAAGCACAGCTAGGACCAGTGCCCAGAGCAAGGGGGCCCCATGGGGAAGTCGGGTGGGTGTGCCACTGTCAGACCTCCAACCATGACCGAGTAGGGTTGCCACCTATGCAAATTTTTAAGGAACACTTATGAAAAATACATGTTGCAGGACCTGCATTGGCACCTTAGGTGCTAATGCAGGCCCTGCAACATGTATTTTTCATAAGTGTTCCTTAAAAATTTGCATAGGTGGCAACCTTAAGACCGAGAGCCAACCACATGAGTGGGCAGCTGACCATGCCCCGCCTCCTTCCTCCAGCTTGACCACTATCCCGCAACTGGCCATAATGAGGTCACGCAGGACTGGAGCTAGCAGCTGCCACTCAAAGCCCCCCAGCAGACCTCACTAGGTGACAGGACAGATGACGACTGGGCACATGAGCTACCATGGCTTGGGAAGCTTTACCCCATTTTGGGTAAGGCTGCTACACAGCCATGCTGCATCTCGGGTTCTTTCCAAGGACACAGAGTGTATCAGCCAGCTCCCCGTCCCACCACATGTAAGTGGGAACATCTGGCAGCTGCTGGCCACACCATGTCTAGCATTGGGTGATAAGGCTGCCCGGAGTGAGGTAAGGCTTCCCAGGGCATAGTAGGCATCTCATGTGGCTGCACCCTCAATCTCTCTCCTGCCAGCCTCCCTGTATGGCAGGGAGAGTGTTTTGCCATTAAACAGCTGATGAGCATCAGCCATCACCCCCTGGATCCCATCCAACTTAATCTGGTCCTGAACAAGGACTGGCAAAGTAGGAGCAGAGACTGGTGAAGTCAAGGGAACAGATCCACCGGTCCCTCTGAGTCCCCCCCATTCTATGTAGGTTTGAATCCTGGCCAAAGCCACTGAACTCAACGACAAAACCCCTGCTGACTTCAGTGGGGTCAAGATTTCACCCAATGTGCGTGTTCAGTGCCTAGCACAGAAGGGTCTATGCTAGATCAGGGCTGGGATCAGGACTAGATCAGCTCCAGGAAACCTTTTCCCTCCCACAGCCACATTGAAAATTAACACAAGCTCCAGGGGCCAGGTAGGCGTTGGGGGCCGAAGTACTTACAGGATGTGTTCAGAAGGGGGAAGGATGGAGAGGGTCCAGATCATGAATCTATGCCATAGATCCATCCCCTACCCTTGTGTGCATGCCCTCATCTCCGCTCCCTTTCCCCAGAGCTCACTCTTTTAGTGCTTGGGGGTAGGGAATGGATCCATGGACCAGATCCAGGAACTGGAAATGGACCAAATAAAAAGCAGTCACAGACCAAGTTTAGCCCGTGGGTCGGAGGTTCCTCACTACTATCCATCTAAAGCCCAGAGAGAGATCTGAGGTACTGACTGACGCAGAGAACCAAAGTCCTCAATATACCAATGAAGCTCCATACTAGTCAAGGAAGACAGCAGAGACAGAATCATGAGAAAACAGGAGACTGGAAACTGAAACAAGGCAAGACTCGGATTGCTATGGGTGGGTAGGGCAGGAAAAGAAATGGGTACGTAGTCTGATCCTCTGAGTGGATAGCGCCAGTGTTCAGGCTGAATGTGGACACACATCCCATATACTTCAGTGGGACTCATCCATGCTAAGTACTAGTGCTGGCATTATCCTCTCAGAGGTTCATGCCCTTAGACTCTGTGTTCAAACCCTTGGAAAAGCTGTGAGAAGAGCCAATGCAAATGCAGCAAGGACAGGTGTCCTATAATTGACTCATTTAGAGCCCTGCCCTCTTCTCCATGAGATTAGTGGGCCTTCCCATGTATTCCAACAAGAGAAGATCGGATCTATAGCGAGAAGATCGGTTCTATAGCGGTTACTAGGATGAGAGGAAACCAGCCTGTTAAGCCAGTTAGCTAAGTAACTCAGGTTTCTCCATGCACTTTCTTTTTACAGTACAACAGTGACATCCAGTTGCCAACTGGGATTACCACAAGTAGTGCATTCACACTGGATTTCCCAGGGGTCAGATTCCAACCACTGCTTGCCCATCCAGAGGTGGCAGACTACATTTAGATGGGCATAGCATATGTGTCCTATTTGGCACATCTCTATTTTAAATGAGACTTTAATGTTGCAACAAATGGTCTATTAGTCACCATTTTGCCTTTGGGACCCTAAGTATTAATAACTAGGCTAAATTGGTTCAGTACTAAAGAGCTGTCTGCAATTTAGAGATAAAGTGCTGGTGGCAAAAAGTTTGGGGGCTGCGAGAGATTATTTAAATCTTGAATATAGATGTCTCTGTTAACAGAAAAGCCTCCTCCATGATACAGTTTCTCAAGCTCACTGAGTTTCTGAGAGATATAAAGCAGACGTGCTGATAAATGTTGGTGCATTTCTTCTTTCTTTAACCAAAAAAATATAAATAACCTCAGATACCATCTATCATGCTTGCTGATATTCATACATCTCTTTTGTAGCTATCCTCAAAGAGCCATCCAATTCACTGGGTGCTTTTAGATGGATGGCAGCTTGGTTACTGCCTCCACCACCCCACTTCAACCCCAGTTTGGCTGGTCCATTTAAAGGTGCTCTGCCACATGTGCAGGTGGAGCCAGTGGTGCTCCAGATCATCCTGGAACGCACTGCCTGGAACGGGCGAGCCAAACCCGGGGCACCAGCTAGAAGCGGAGCTGCTGTCCGTTTGCTGGGTGGACCCATGCTGCAGCGTCATGCTCAACCGGCCATTGCCCCAGTCAGCACCATGGAGTTGTAGCTGCCAGCCTCAAGCATTGGCCGAGCAGCCGCAACTCTATGGTGTGGAGAGGGGGGGCACTGTGCAGGCAGCCCATGGCCCGGGCATGCTCACTGGTCTGTCTAAAGCAGACCCAGGCAGGACTGGAAGTGGGCAGGTGAAGGGGTGCACCCCCGGAGCAGCTCCAGGGGCGGCCAGCCTCTGTATCCATCTCAAAGCACCTACTGTGTTAAAATCAGTGTATGTTTGTTTAAGCTGTGGGGGGAAACCAGAGTTTAATTTATTTTTTAACTAGATGTTGGTGTTTATCATTCATCTAAGGTGCGTACAGCAGGAGCTGAAGACACAGAATGAGTAACATTACAGTTAGCTGGGTGAATAAATAAATGGGAAAGGCAGCTAATGAAATGCTAGCTCAGAGCATCTTAATCAGATGCACTAATCCGTGCAGTTCGTGCCTTGAAGTAACAGTCCCATTTTCTGCTGCTCAGCAGTTCCTATAAATCAGGAGTGATTTACTGATTAGTGCAAAATTAGGAGATGTTTCCTGGCTTCTTGTTTGGGAAAAATAAACAGCTGTACAGCAGTGCTATGCAAAAGCCACTGTTGTGTTCTGAGAATCAGCAAGATACAGCAGTTTAGACAGCACTTCTTGTTACCTGCTCCTGATTTCTTGTCATCAGTTATTGTTTCCTGGAAAGGGGTGTTAGCTGCTTCCTCCTGGTTTCCCTCTTGCTTTCCTTCTGGAGATACAAGATATTGGACAGTGACTAAAGAGAAGCACATATTTTGCAGCAGGTGGTTAGTCCCAATGGATCTAATACTTACACACTGTTGTATGTATTTGTCGAGAGTCAAAAATTACTATTAGTAATCCTTTGGGGCACATACATTTCCATGCTTGCAGCAGAAATGGAGGTAACCCAGTTTTTCTCTATTAATTTATCTTTGCCTTTATCATTAGATAACTTTATTATAAATGGGATCTAATTCTGAACCCCTTGTCTCAATGTTTATGTCTATCCATAGATGTGAAATTTCAGCAGTTCCACAGATGTGGAATTTCCACATTTCCCCATAATTGTGGAATTTATAATATAATATATGATACATTTTTCTGCTTCTGAGGTAGAGACACAGAATAGTACTTTACCTTCACATTTCTTTTCCCCATCAAGAGCCCCACATATTATGGTGTCCTCAAGTGAATTCTCAGTTTCCTCTGGATTTCCTTTTGTAAGTGGAGGCTGACAGTTAGTCTCTGCATTTTTACATGGAGCTGTCTCGACTGATTTTGCTATCTCATCAATAATATCGATGACCTGGAGCTGGGGCTTTGCAAGGACTGCATTCCCGTTGTGCTCAGGTAGACTGGATGGAACTGGAACTTCTTCTGTCATGATTTCTGTAGTATCCAGCTAATTCCTTGGGAACGTATCCTTGGGAAGTCCTGAAGTCCTACAGCCACTGCAGAAAATAAACACACAAACCTTATTGTCTTTTACTCTCTTTTCTTTTAAAAAAAAATTCTTTTCTTGAATGGTCAACAGAGTTCTCTTCTTCTCAGGTTGTCGTAGCCAAACAGAGAGCAAAGTAATAATGTCAGGATTTCTCTAGGATTTGCCAGCAGTCTCCTTTCCACAAAGCTACCCAATCAGTACCTTTCTTGTTGCTTAGAGTCGCCCAGTTGCATAATTAAACGCACCATTTTAATTTACATAAACAAACAATCTGAAGCAACAAAGCTTTTGTGTTGGCATGCACAGCGGGGCTTTCAGCATGTCAGCCCCTTGGTAATAAACAGAGATTTTGTACTTCTGTCATAATGGCTCTTTGTGTGTTTGCTTTGCAACAGGGGCGTCAATTGTTCTAAATCTTTAATCTGGAGTGAGTGACCACCTTGAGTCGCATTCGCCTGGTGTAACCAGCTTAACATTCCCAAACAGGTTAACCTTCTGGTTAAACCTCAGAATGCTGTTGGACAGACAATGGGTTTGTTTGATATTTGCTAAAGAACAAACTAGCTCGTTTAAGAACGGCACATACTTTTCATAAAACAATACAGCACTGTGCTACTTTGCTTTTGGACAGCATCTTGTATTCCAACTAGGGAGAGAGCACCAAATCTGCAGGTGGCCTGAGCACCCTCATAGCTGCCTTGGCAGGAGGGTGCGGATTATAAATCCATGTAATAAATAAATAAATAAATAAATAAATAGCACACTGAATTCAATGGCAGCTGAAGGGGCTCAGCATTTCACAGGATCTAGCTCTTTGCAATAAAGGGGAAAATGAATATAGTAAAAAAGAGCAGAGGGAGGTAAAAAGGCAGAAAACCTTGGAGAAGAGAACTGCAATGAGATGCCAAGATCCTAATAATAATAATATGATGTTTCTGCCAGGGCTCGACTAAGTTTTGCCATGGGGGCTCATGGCTGTTACATTTTGGAGAAGCTATATCAGTTCCACCCACAATGGACCCAAGCCCAACCCTAGTCAGGGACAAATAGGGACTAGAGCTGTATTCATTTGGTGGGGGGGTGGGTCCCTCAAAATCCAGGGCCTTGGCCTTCAGCTCCAAAAGCCACTGCTTTAATTTGACCCTGGTTTCTAGTATATAGTGGAAACTAGAGCTGAAAAAAGTATGAAAAAATAATAATGGTAAATTTATTGAAACTGTACTACCCAGACTGAAAATGGCAGTTCAGGTAACAACCAATACTAGTTTGTGCACCATCAGGTATCCATTTTGGTTATTTTGGTTTGGAGTTTTGGTTTGATTATTTCGGTAGTTCAGTATTTTAGTTACAAAACTTTGGTGGCATTCACACGATTGCACATGCACAGTTTCCAAAAATGATATTGAAACAACCGGATTAAAAAACAACATAAAATCAAATAAACTGAAACAGAACACCCAAAAAACTGGATACATAAGTACCTGTTTTCGGTCACTGGGTGTGTCTTTAGACATAACATCAACGGGTGTCTGAATGTGTGTTCTGACCTTGATATGAACACTGGTTTGGCCCTGTGTTACTGTTCACCATGTGGCGCTGCTTAGACACAGCCCACCTTGGGGCAAATCATTGTTTTTCTCGCCATCTGATCTCAGAACGCAAGCAGTGCCGCCTCGTTCCCCATGTTGTACCTGCTAACATACCACGCGATACCATTAGACACAATGTTGGTCATGGCCAGAACTGCAAATTGTCTTTGTAATGGAAGGTATTCACATCTCGTGTTCAATGGGTGGCCAAATTGGTATTGGGATTGTTATGGTTACACACAATGACCAAACACATGCTTAGTGGTTTTGACACCCGATCTTTGTTATGTCTAAAGATGCCCCAAGCGCGTTCAGTGCAAATAATACCCATGAATAACAAACCCAATATCTGTTTCAGTACAAGTAGGAACTTTTGCAATAGAATGATGAAGGCTTCACATACCACTGCTCAGATTCCCAAAGTTTTGCCTATGTTTGGCTTTTGGCTTGCCCTAGTATATTGCCCTTCAATGCAGCTCCCTGCTGTGAGGAAGTGGGGTCCCCACACTCTGCCCTGGTGAAAACAGGGATCACTGTGGGGTAGGGATGTGTGAACGTGGTTCGGAAGTTCAGGGTTCGGCCCGAACTCAGGGTGTTCGGACTGTTCATGAACACCCTGAATCCGAACCACTCCCCGCCCGAACCGGATGAACAAAGTTTGGGTTCCAAACCGATTTGGGAGGGGCGTGGGGGGGCATGGAGGAACCCAGTTTTCCCTCCCCCCTCCAGGCTGCGTGGGTGGAAGGGGCACTGGGGAGTACCCCCCCCCCCCCCGCAGCCTTGTAATTTTTCTTTAACCCCACCCCAGGGATCGCCCTACATGGTGGTGCCGGGGCTCCAGCCCCGGGCCCGGTGGTGGCAGTGGGTCCAGCAGCGGGTCCAGTGGCAGCGGTGCTCCAGAGCACTTCAGGCCACTAGTAGGCCTTCCGGGTCAAACTGGAAGGCCTAGTAGTGGCCTGAAGTGCTCCGGAACACTGCCGCCACTGGACCCGTCAGACCCAGAGCTCGACCTACCTGGTGGTGCCAGGGGTCTGGCCCTGGGTCTGGTGGCAGCAGCAGCGGTGGGTCCAGCAGCAGCGGCACTCTAGAGCACTTCAGGCTGCTACTAGGCCTTCCAGTTTGACCTGTAAGGCCTAGTAGAGACCTGAAGCACTCCGGAATGCCACTGCCTCCAGAACCGCTGCCGGCGGACCCAGGGCCAGAGCTCTGGAACCACCAGGTAGGGCGATCCCTGGCGGGGGGGGGTAAAAAAAATTACGAGGCTGGGCAGGGTGTGGGGGGAGGTTCTCCCCGGTGCCCCTTCCACCCGTGCAGCCTGGAGGGGGTAGGGAAAACTGGGGGGGGGGTGCCTGAATGAGTTTGGCCCCCTCGAACCTGTTCGGGCTGAACAGGCCGAACCGAATAGTTTCGGGTTCGGCCGAACCCCGAACGGGCTGAACACCAAACCCCCCAGTGTTCTCACATCTCTACTGCGGGGTCCCCAGCTGTATAGAAAACAGCGGGGCGGGTTACCCTGTGGTAAGGTGGACCTGCCTGCCTGTATTATGTCATTTTGAGACTTAAGTATAATCCAATGTTCCATGGGAGGGGCAGGAACCTTTGTGATCACAGCTCTGTAATTGCAGGGAATAGTGCCTGTGAGAATGCACTAATCCTTTTTTATCATGCGAGAATATGTGTCCTTCTAAAGGCTACATTTGGGGACCCAATAAAGTGATTTGCCTTCTGTCAGAATGGATTTTTTTTACTTTAAGGGTAAAGGGGGCTGGAAGGGGCGCTTCAGGGCTTGTGGAAGCAGAGAAGCTCGGAAGTGGGGCCAGTCGTACTCTTATTTGAGTCAAATCTTATGCTTTATTGTTCTTAACTGTGACTATAACGTTATGTTAAATTGTTTATGAGTGGTATTTTGTATATTGTTTATAGTTTTTGTCTTTGTGTCATACGAATTTTGTTGATTGCAATGGCCTTCGACCACGCTTGAATAAATGAACTTGACACAGGTGCTAAGCCCTGCAATTACAGAGCCACAGTCACAATTGTGCAAGTTCCCGTCCCTCCCATGTAATGTTGGAAAGCAGCCAAAGTGTATTTTGATGACGACTCCATCACAGTGTGATGACAACCTACAGCTTGGGAACCTCTGTCCTATAGCATTTCAGCAGTGCATTGTCACTTTGTAGTTTCTGGTTTTAGGCTCTATAAAAGGGGGAGTGGTATGATGTTAGTCATCAGTTGCCTGACAAGCTAACTGAATTTGAGATGCAAACTTTACATAGAGACCAATTTGCCATCCTCGTTGAGGTACTATGCATTGTGTAGTAAATGACCTAACCTAAACAGAGGGGGCCACTTTCTGCCCCTAGCAGAACATACCCTGTCTCCTCCATCAGCACAGTATCTGCAACCAAGTTTATGTAAGGGCATAATCTCCAGCTTTAAATGGCTTTTCAGATCGGTACAATGCAAAGCTTTGATATCTTTTGGCTTGCAGATTGTGAAGTCATCTTGTTGAAATTGTATCTGATGGTGGGGGAAAGGATCCAAAGCCCAAACAGCTTTTGATGGTCAGTGAGTTCCCTTATTTCAATCAATAGTTTTTTTCATTGTCATAAAAATTACAATTGATTTATCATTGTTCCAACCGCTTATGCAATACAGAGACATTATGAAGCTATGAAAGTAAGGAAACACTATGTTGTTTTAACTGATGTTTTTATTATATTGTAAGCTTCCCCGAACTGCCTGTGGCAGGAGGGGCAGGGTTAAAAAAAAAAATTTTTTTAAAATAAAATAATATTTAGGTTATTTATTCTATCAGTGTGAAAATGTGTAGGGTGGATTCCTTGGGTGGTGGGTGCAAGCTGTCCAAATGTCAGGCAAATCAGATGAAAAACAAGGAAGTTACAGACTTCTGAATTTTGGAGACAAAAATGTTTATCTCCCTTCCTTTTGTGACTTTTTCTCTTGATACACAAAAGCGTGTTTAAAGTTATCTGTATGGATTTGTAGAGGTGTCAGAAAATTCAAGAGAGCATTCCAGTCAGTTCCTGATTTTGAATTTTTAAAATCTGTCATGTTGATTTTAAGTTACGATGTTTTGAAGTTTCTGTGTTATCCAATGGAGAGAGTGAGGTTTTTATTATTTATTTTATTTATTTATTTATTTATTAACAAGATTTGTATCCCACTCTTCCCGCCACTGGTGGCCCAGAGCGGCTAACAACAGTATATAAAAATATAAAGCAATTTTAAACATTATAAAACATAGTCAGTCATAAAAGCATAAACACCCCTCCCCAACCCCACCCCTCTCCCTCGCCAAATTCCTGATGGAACAGTCAGGTTTAGCAGTTCTTGTGGAAGGCCAGAAGGTCCGGGGCTAGACATGCCCCCACCTGGATGGAATTCCAGAGGCGCAGCGTGGCCACCGAGAATGCCCTATTCTGCATGACCCCCCGGGAAACCCAGGGGACCTCCAGCAAGGCACCCCCAGATGACCACGGGACCAATCCAAAACCTGGGGAGTGAGGCGGTCTTGCAAATAAGTAGGACCCAGGCCATGTAAGGCTTTATAAGTTAAAACCAACACTTTGAATTGGGCCCAGAAGACTATTGGCAGCTAGTGCAGAGACTGGAGCACTGGTGCAATGTGCTCCCGGTGACCCAACCCCACCAGGAGCCGGGCTGCTGCATTCTGCACCAGCTGCAGCTTCCGAGCCATCACCATAGGTATCCCCACGTAGAGCACGTTGCAGTAGTCTAACTGATAGGTAATAAAAGCATGGATGATCGTGGCCAGGTCCGGAGCCGAAACCAGCGGCCGAAGCCACCGCACCAGATGTAACTGGTGGAAAGCACTCCTCTCCACAGCCTCCACCTGGAGATCCAGGCAGAGCTGCGTGTCGAGGAGCACCCCCAGGCTCCACACCTGGGACGTCAGTGGAGGGCAGACTCCATCAATCGATGAAGCTGTCAACTCCACTGATCTACCCACTAGCATCACCTCCATCTTGTCAGGATTCAGTTATAGTCAGTTAGCCCTCATCCAGTCCCCCACAGCTACCAAACACCAGGTAAGCACCGAGACAGCCGGGCCTGGGTCGGTCGAAAATGAGAGAGATAGTTGGGTGTCATAAGCATACTGATGATACCTCACCCCGAACTCTCTGATTCCCTTGCGAGCGGCTGCCTATACACGTTGAACAGGAGAGGGGACAAGACCGAACCCTGAGGGACCCCACACGGGAGGTCTCGGTAAGATGAAAAATAATCACCAAGTACCACCCGCTGAGTTCTTCCGGTCAGGAATGAACGGAACAATTCAAGAACGATCCCACCCACCCCTGCACTGTCCCGCAGGCGCGTCACCAACATCTTGTGGTCAACGGTATCAAATGTATTTTATTGTATTTGTATTGCATTTTATTGTTGTTAGCCGCCCCAGGCTGCCTATGGCAGGAGGGGCAGGATACAAATTTTTTAAATAAATAAATGCTGCCGAAAGATCTAAAAGGACCAATAGGGTCGATCGACCCTGGTTCTTTTCTCGGCAAAGGTCATCCACCAAGGCNGCTGAGCCACTACCCGTTCAATAACCTTCCCTAAAAAGGGAAGGTTAGAGACAGGCCAATAGCTGGCAGGGGAGTCAGCATCAAGTGATGGTTTCTTGAGCAGAGGCCTCACCACCGCCTCTTGAGGCAGCTCAGCACTCTGCCCTCCCGCAGGGAGGCATTGACCACTCTGGCCAGCACTGGCCCCAATGTCTCCCAGCAACTCTTAACCAGCCAGGACGGGCACGGATCTAGTTCACAAGAGGTGGCTCGAACAGCCCCAAGCACCTGATCCCGTAAAAGTGATCCCATAAAATCAGACAAGCTGGGGCTTCTCCACCCGCTACCTCCTCCACTGCATTTCATTTCATTTTGTTTCATTTATTAGATTTTTACCCCGCCCCTCCTAAAAACAGCTTGGGGTGGCTTACAACAATAAAAACAATACATATACAATATATCTAAAAGCAATTAAAACATATCAAATACAATCCGAGTATTAAAACAGGGCCCAGGATTCAATAAAACAATAAATAGGGTAGGGGAGATAAAACCTAACCCAACCCCCACCCCCTCCCCAAAGGCCTGGACGAACAGCCAGGTTTTACAACTTCGTTGGAATGTCAGAAGGCTTGGGGCCAAGCGAGCTTCCTCCAGGAGGGAGTTCCAGAGGCACGGCACGGCCCCACCGGGAATGCCCTCTCCATTGTGGCCCCCCACTTAACGCGGGGGACCTCCAGGAAGGCACCCCCGGTGGACCGAAGGAGCTGCTCTGGGGCACGGAGGGCGAGGCGGTCCCTGAGGTACGAGGGGCCCAGACCGTGAAGGGTCTTATAGATCAACATCAAAACCTTGATGTATTTAATACAGCATCGAGGTCTTGGTGAATATGAGCGATTTAATGCGGCATCGAGGTCTAGGTGAATACGAGCGATTTTCTCCACAAAATCATCTGCAAAAAGGTCACAGTGGGCAGAAGATGACTCAACCCCCGGGTTGAGGGAGGCCAGACTGACTAGCCCCCACACCACCCAGAACAGCTCTGCTGGACAGGATTTTGCAGCTGCTATGACGGTAGCAAAGAACTCCCTCTTTGCTATCTGCATAGCCACATCATAGGCTCATAAACTAACTCTATGTCGCAAACTGTTGGCTTCAGCACGAGATCGCCGCCACTGTCACTCCAACCATCACCCCTCTAGCGTCAGGACCTGCAGTTCCTCAGAGAACCAAGGAGGTCTGCAGGGCCGCTGCCTGGGCAATGGATGCCTGGGGGCCATTTGATCGATGGCCTCGGTTAGCAAGATATTCCATAGCTTGACAAGGGTCATCGATAAGGCGGTCATCGAGGTCAGAGGGTAACTTCCCCAGAGCACCTAGAAACCACACCGGGTCTATCAGCCTCCGGGGGAGGACCATCCTAATAGGTCCTGTACCCTGCCGGGGGCAGACATATGCTAGAAGGGAGGTCTGTAGGATGTAATGCTCTGTCCATGACAAGGGCACAGTTGATATCTCCCCCATTAACAGAGCACCTTCCTCAAGGCCAGTGCAGAACATGAGGTCTAAGATATGCCCTCCAAGATGTGTCGGTCCGTTGACCCTCTGGGACAGGCCCACGGTTGCCATGGCAGCCATGAACTCATGCTCGCCTCCCCCGAGCAAAGCATCCATCGGCATGAATGTTGAGGTCCCCCAAGACTATCATCCTGGAGAACCGCAACACCAAGTTGTATGTGGGATTATACGTACTCAAACGTATGTATGTTTTATGTACATCTCCCTGTATGCCATCTTATAGAAGAGAAGAGAATACGTATATGTGTGTAGGATGTACATAGACAACATTGCTTCTTAAAGAAAATTCACACTTTAGCAACACAGGACACCAGCATTTCTGCAAAGGAAAGGAAATGTGGAATAACTAAACCAGTAGAGATGTTTGTGAGCAGAGTACCTCAGCTGTCCAGACTCTTATCAGTTTCCATCTATCTATCTGGAGGGTGCCAAGCCCCATGGCATGTAAGTCTATTACTCTCCTTTAGCCAAGAGTCCTTAGAAAGCCCATGTCAAAGTCTAGCTTTTCAACCTCATGATTCAGTGGTTCCCAGGCCTGTGGATCACATTATAAATGGTGTGTTGTTGTTTTTTATATTTTTTCAGAAAAATCCATACCAGGATTAGGAAATTGACAGGAAATTGATACCAGTTCCCCAAATTATGAAATTTCTCATTAGTAGCATATTGCTGTGTGCTTCGTCCCTGGTTATTTCATTTTCATTTCATTTCATTTCATCTTTAATTTATGCCCTGCACTCTCCCAACCAAAGTCAGCTCAAGGCAGCTCACATCAATAATAAATACAATATTAGGGTTTCCCCTGGATTTGGGGTATATTTCTTCATGCCTGGGGTATTTTAAAAAAAGAGCTTGAATCAGATACTTGCCGTTAGGGAACAACCTGGCACAGGCTGGGAGATACCCTGAGAGATACACTCCTTGGAACCAACTCATTCACTCCAGACGGACATCTTGTTCCTCCCTCCTCACCTTTAAAAATCTCCTGAAGACTTAGGGAATTTTCACACAAGACACTCCCCAACACCACCCACCCACTATACATGTTGCAGGGCTGTGGTGTTAACCTATAGGTGCCCTGTAACATGTATAGTGGGTGGGGGTGGGTGGGGAGTGGGTGGGGAGTGTCTTGTGTGAAAATGTCCCTATTTATTTTCCAGGTACTTTTAGGATCCACTGCTGGTTTCCTTTTATGTGTCCTGTCCCTCCTTTCTTACCTTCCCCCTTTAGATTGTTTTAACATGGATTTTTACTTTAAATGTATTTTATANGTGTATTTTCCATGTGTCCTGGAAAAATTTGCATATATGGCAACCCTAGGCTAGGCTTATCGTGCTTATGATCCACTCCATGCAAATGCCAACCTCAGGTCATCTACTAGGACCTCTCCTGCTTGCTCCAGCACTCCAGGCTGGGACCTTTCCTGTTGGCTCCCAGCTCTAGAGTACCTCAACAATCAGTCTCAGGAGTGGAGAGGAGCACACACACACCCCGCTCCCCAAAGGAGCTCTCTGAGCCTGTCTCCTGCTCAAAGACACTCCCTGGGCCACCATTCGCATTTGCTTCCCCAGAGCAGATCTCTGAGGTGCTGGTCCCCCTACTCACACCGTGAATGATCTACTAAAGACTAGTTTGAGATCTACTAGTAGATCATGATCTACCTCTTGACCATCCCTGAGTTAGAGATAGTCTGTATGAGCCACCCTAAGCTGTCCTCCTCAGCCACTCCAGAACTTAAGTTGGAAATTTCAGTCTGATTTCCTTACTCTAGAAAATTGCTTTTCCAGTAATTTGATTGAGAAAAGACCCAATGTGGACATCCAGAGTATTTCCCAGCCTGTGCCAGGTTGTTCCTGAACCTCAAGTATCTGATTCAAGCTCTTTTTAAAATATTCCAGACAAAAGAGTTGCCTTTATTCCACTGTGTTTCTTGCAAAAAGATAACATAGCAAGCTTAGATATTACTAGTGCCACCTATTGACAGAAAAAATAATTTTGATTAATTTGTTGTTCCCAGATTGGGAAAAGTGAGCAAACATCATTCAGATTAAATAATTTTAGGCCTGGAGTTTTTACCCTGAGTGTGCTTTGTATGAATCCACTGGCAGATTTCTAAGAGCTTCCACTAAAGCACCCAACACTGGGACGCTATGGGAATCTGAAAGCAAGCAACCTGGTGGGAGATACTAGCATAAAACATATATCTGAGAATCAAATCAAACTCATTCCAGGATTATTAACTCAAAAGAAATATTTTGGAGAATTCTTTAGTACCTGGATTTAAAATTTCATCCCAATGCTCTCTCATTAGAATGATATGTTCTTGAAGGCCACTCTTCTATGAATCTCTCTAAATGTTAAGGGTGCTGCATGTTGGAATAAATGAATTATTGGCATTCCCTCAGTACGCCATGGGTAAAAGTGAACAAGACTATGGAAAACCTATAACAGCAGAGTCTTTAAAGAGTGCTGAATGGTTGTATAATACATCACACACACACACACCGGTCCCTCACTCTTTAGGCCCAATTCCTTTTAGTTGAAAGTTCCGGCTCATTCTTACCATGTCTATCTTATTCTTTGTAAAGCCCCAGGTACATCACTGGCGCTATATAAATGCTTATAATAAATAATAATACATAAATTTCGTTCCACCTAGGAGGCACTATGTGCTGTATAAGTAGTCATGCTTCATCAGATACAGTATTCACTGAGAATATTAATTTCGGATGTGCTTAAATACTTGCCCTCTTGCAAGTCAGTCAACTTTCTAAGTATCAGCAGATTTTTTCTGAGGAAACTTTAGTGCAAGTGTTTCCCCCTCTAAAGTTGTGAGGTGGCTTTTAGTAAACAAGGAGATCTAATTCAATTCAAATAAAAACTCATCACAGCATGAGCCAAGCAAGGTTCACTCAGATTCAGAGGGTGAGGTAAATTCCTAACCACATTAGAGCAGAAAGATTATACTGAGTTTGCTGAGATACATTTCCCTTTACCCAGCACTGGCTGTACATAAGGCAGCTTGAAGTGCTGCAGGTTCAGATGCTTTATCTAATTACCCCAAACAGTGTGCTCCAGAGAGCATCATAATAATAAAAGTCAAGTAGAATAAATGTTTCTCTGCAGCTCTTCCAAGTGGGATAGCTCAGTCTCTATCAGTAATGATGTCATCACTGCACTGAGCTGCTGATAGGGATGGGCGAACAGATTGCGGTTCGGGTTTGGCTGTTCGGTTCGGCTGCGTTCGGTTCGTCCGTTTAGTTCGTCCATTCACTTCGTTCACCGGGTTAATGATAGGGGACTGCAACTGTTGTGTACAGAGAGGTATACAGTGGGGACCTGCAAAGCCAGACGTCCACAAGTTAAGACACCACAATTCCTACCCACCACCAGGTTGCCCAGTAGCAGGCGACAGTGGGGGGAGTTTCTGAAATGGCGGGACTGGCAGAGTATGGATTCTCTAGATTATCCTCAGGATTGCTTAATGGGAAATAGACAACACGCCAACTGCTGAGGACTAAACAGCTGATAGCCAGTGACAACTAATCAGATCTTTATCAGTAAACAGCTGATCAGTAATAGCTATCAATCAACTGTTTAGCCTAGCAATAGCCAGCAAAGAGCTGTTAAGTGCAGTGGTAACTGACAATCAGCTGCAGAGCACTAACAGCTCATTGGGTGTTTTCAGACATTACAATAGTAGCTGGTTTAGGTAACAAACGCATATCTTTTTTCTTATGTGTGTTCGTGATGTGAACAAGGCCCCCCACATATCTGCTAAGGCCTTGCTCTGCATGCGTATTGTAGGCCCATTTTTCAGAGCAAGCCCTTATAAGTTGTAACATCTAGAGATGTGCGAACGTGGTTCGGAAGTTCGGAGTTCGGGCCGAACTCGGCCTGTTCAGACAACCGAACCGAACGTCCAAACCAAACACTCAAACGGCCGAATAGTTCGGAAAAGTTTGGATGAGTTTGGAGGTGGGAAAAAATGACCGGAAGGTGAGAAAAATGTGACTGGAAGTGGGAGGCAGCTGAGGAGCAGACTTCCTGGCACCAGGGGTGGAGACCAGGGATGGTTTCAGTGTCAAATGATACCGATACCGAAAAAAAATTGAATTCGGTTTCGGTATCAATAGCGCTATTTTCAGATGTTCGGTCAAGTTCGGCCAAACCAAACTCCGCCGAACCGAACAGCCGAACCCGAACTCAGGTTTCGGACCAAACGTCTGAACATCTGAACCGCGTTCTGTTCACCCATTCCTAGTAACATCTGGAAATGTTTCTCCCTAGCAGGGCCTTACCAAGGTGAAGTGGAGGCCTGGGACTTGCCAGGAGCAGCGATAGCAACAGGAGGGTTCTGGGTAGGTCAGTAGGGGGCGTGAAGCTGTGGCAGCCCTGAGAACAAACCATGAGGAGCAGCAGTGAGAGCAGGGCCTGGAAAGAGTGGAGGTGTTGACAGCAGTACTGTGGAAGCTGCAGCAGTGGTGAGAGCAGCAACCCCCGGGCTTCTGCTCCTCCTGGGGCCTGCTACTGCCTCCGTTGTGACTCCTGCTGCTGCTGCCGCCTCCACCACCATTGCCACTCCAAGCCCCTGTCCTATCATATGAGCTATCAAGTAGCCATTGTGTGTTCAAGCAGCTACTTCATAGGGGGTGAACAAATGCAACGTTGCCTCACATTTGCCCACATGAACCCTAGATTCACCTACTTGTCTACTCAGTGTCTACCAGATGTTTGCCCCAGGGCTGCCACCCATGGTGTTGTCCCCAGCAATGTAGAACATGCTGTGTGGGTGAGCCTGGTCCAATGGGCTCCCACAATGCTGCTACCTATCTGATTCGGTGTGCATACGGTGGCCAGATATGCACATTTTAGAGGACGCATGAGAAATACAGGTTGCAGGACTGCATTGGAGGCCATGCAGCCCTGCAACCTGTATTTCTCGTAAGTGTCCTATAAAAATTGCATATCTGGCCACCCTAGGCGTGCATGGCCGTTGCACATGCTCAAGTCTACAGCGAGCTGATGGAGGAGTCTGGGAGAAGCTGCTGCTGCTGCTGCTGCCAGCTCTACAGGACAAAGGAGACATGTGGGAGGGGGACTGGAGCTGTGCTTGAGATCCCACTAGTGCAACCCAGCTGGGGTGATCGAGCATACTGTAGGTCAGTCTCAAGTGAGTCCAGGAGCAGCCAGCAGGTGCTGCTAATGGACTGTGCCAGAAGTGGCCAAGAAGGCAGCGTAAACAATTCTTCCAATGTCCTGTGATGAATCCCGCCAGCCCCTCGCCTGGGCAGCAAGAAGAAGTATGGTAAAGAGGGCCAGCTGATAGCCCCAGCTGGACATGCCTCACTGTGAGAGCCTGATTGCTTTGAAGAAAACAGAAAAGTCTCCTCCCCCATGCTGGAATGCATGAGCTGAGACGCTGCTGTTGCCGCCCAGAGATGCAGTCGGAGATCTGCTGACAATGGGTGTGTTTACACATACATTTCTCCTGCATATTTGCTGTTACATCCTGAACTTTCTGTGTGTCTAAAACACTGACCCAGATCTTAAACATCTGGCTCTTTGAACTTCTCCATCGAACTTCTCCCAGAACGTTTGTGTGTAAAATGTTCTGGTAAACTGCTTTGCTCCTGGCAGCTGTGGTCACTTAATTTCCATGGCAGCCCCTCACGTCTACAGCTGCGGCTACTTTAGGTTGCCTTAGAGCAGCGTGTGTGTGAAAAATGCTTCCAGAACTTACATGTGGACTTGTAAACCCAGAAGATTGAAAGACCAGCACTTTAAGGTGTGTGTAAAAATGCCCAATGTTCACACCCTTGCCTAGTCCCTGGCTTGGAGCAATGAGAAGAGATTCCACAATGCCTTGCTTGTCTTTCTCCTCGCTCCTCTCACATGGCTGGCTTCCCAGATCCTCCTGAGGCTTGCCCAGTCTCCTGAGTGCTAAAAACTTGCACAATTGTAATCCCCGGTCTCCATGTGCAGGATAAGGGGCCTGGACTGCAGTGCTCTCTCTTTGCAAGGGTGGGGGTCTGTGAATCTGGCAAGGGGGATGGTCCCCTCTCCCCTCCTTTTACTTTGGACTGGCTTGTGCCAATGCCCCAGCTGGATTGCACTAGTGGGATCTCAAGCACAGCTCCATTCTCCATGCCTCCCTTGGAGGAGGAACTGGATCCTGCAGAGCCAACAGCAGAAGCTTCTCCTGGACTATTCCATCAGTTGGCTGGCGGCCAGTGGGAGCTTCCTCAGGGCCCAGCCCTGCTTCCTCCACAGCCAAGTCCCAGGGTCCTGCTCATATGCTGGGCTTCCCGGGCTCTACTGGACTGGGGGTGGGGGATGAGTGGAGACTGCCCCCCTGCTTGGCTACATCACATAGGAGGATGCCTATTTGCTGGGTTCCCCATGCTTTCCACACATGGGGTGGCTGTGTGTGGTCCCCAGGGAGGCCTGATGTACTCTTTTTTCATGTGTTGACACCCATAGTTGATACATCTGTCCAACGGGCTACCACCTACATTTCTGTTGGAGTCCATGGAGCAAGATGGGAGCTGCAACCAACAGACAGGGAGGGTCCAGTAAATCCCAGCACCAACTACAACAGACACCCACAATTCTGGGGATGTTCTGGGTACCCCTAAAAGCATTTCAAATTACTGATCTCTGTTTAATATAGGGATTTCTAGAGCAGTGGTTCCCAGACATTTTGCCTATTCCACCCCACTTTGAGACTTTTTTTGTGAGTGACCCCAGACAGCAACCAAGGCCTTTTTTACACAAAACACACCCACTAATGCCCATGCAGATTCACTGCATGGGCATGAGTGAGTGCCCCCCGTGTGCATGCCACGATGGGTGAGTGGGGGTGCGTACACACTTCCGCTACCCACGCACCTCCACCCATCGCCCACTCATGGAGCAATTTGCCAAAACGGCGATTGCTCCATGAGTGGGGATGCGGGGGGATTAGTGTGCACCCGTGTGCACTGCCCCCCCCCCGCACTGCCCACACTGTCGTGGCGCATACTGATCCCCTCCGCACCACGGTCGGTATAAAAAAGACCAAAGACATGGCAAAGCTATGAAATAGCAACTGGGCCTGGGACCCCATCTACAGATGGTATGATTCCCTCTTGAGGTCCTGACCCACAGTTTGCAAACCTGTGCTCTAGAAAGAGGTCTGTGTTTTCTCAAGTAGGAATTAATCAGAAATAAAAAATCAAACAATTTATAAGGCAAGAGGAAGCAGAGAGGCCAATAGAAGAAGCAGAAATAAAATAAAAATCAATATATGAAATTAAATTTAAAAAATTTAAAATATTATAAAACAAACACGGGGGGGGGGCTCTAGTGTGTTGGGGTCTATCTGACCCCAAAGCCCTACAAAATATGGACATAATGTTTGGGGAAAAACTTGTTTCTTTTCAGATACAATGTATTTTCAAACAAGGAAGAAGTCAAATTTTCAGCATTCATTTTACGTGCTNGGGTCTATCTGACCCCAAAGCCCTACAAAATATGGACATAATGTTTGGGGAAAAACTTGTTTCTTTTCAGATACAATGTATTTTCAAACAAGGAAGAAGTCAAATTTTCAGCATTCATTTTACGTGCTATAGTTTTTGCATAGGAAAAATAATCGCTAAAATGTATTGGGGTCAGTTAGACTCCCTTCCTGTTTCAGTAGGCAAACTTATTTGTCAATTTTGAAAAAATTGTCAATTATGTACAATGTGTAACATTGTAAAATGTTAGATTCTGAATTTATCTATTTGTCTGTCTATGTTTGAACAGTGTATGCCTTTATATAAAAAATGTTGTTTAAACTTTAATTCATACATAAGTATGAAGGTTAATTCTTTTTGCTTGTTTGTTTGTTTTTTAAAAATGAAGCAACTTGGGGTTACTTAGACCCCAACGTAAAAGCAGTATTTTTTAAGACAGATATAGCGTAAAATAAGTGGGGGTTTGTGGTTACGCAGGGGGACTGTGTTTCTTTGGAAATTTGTTTTTAAAAAGTTACGTGTTTGCAGTGGTTTCTGCCTTAGTTTCATGGTAACCAAGAACGCAATTTGGAAGAAAATGGAAGAGGAAGTGTCTCAGCAGAAGCAGAAGTAGCTCAAACCAGGTTTGCTCAGTCACTGTTTTTGCCTTCAGAGATCTTAGTTTCTCAATTACCTCATTCTGCCATTAATATAAAGGTGATTAAGCAAGAGGGAACATGTTAATGACAGTGACATAACAATATGCAGATTTTGCCAGAAAGAGAATCAGAAGGCCAGCACACTAAGGATGGATGCTACATTGAGAAGAAAAAACTTTTCAGTACTATGAAATAATGGTGAACAAAATGATGTAGCATGGTTTAACCTTCATGGAGATTATCATTTTATTTAGGTGCAGTCATTGGAGATATTGCATTAATTTGAATGTCATCAAAAGAAAGCATGCACAACATTTTTAATATATAAAAGGAACTAACATAACATTTCAGAAAAATATAAATAATAGGAAGATTTTCAAGGACCTCTACACACACACACACACACACACACACACACACACACCTGTCTCTTATACACATCTAGATGTGTATAAGAGACAGCACACACACACTGTAACAGGGCCCCATAAATACTCACAGGATTAGGCCCAGGGTAGGGGTAGGAATCAGTTCTTTCAAGGATGCCACCTTTCTGGGGGACGTATTGGGCCAGCTGATCCTAAATCCAGCAATGGGCCAATGAAGAAAGTGCTAATGAGCCTGTTGAATTGCCTAAGTTCTCCTAGCCAGATGTAGCAGAAAACTACAAGCCAGCTGAGGGGCACCAGCTAGAAAGAGCTGGAACTCAAACAAGGAGGGGGCCATTAGGGAAGCTGAATTTGCCTGGGTGATGGGAGCTAGTCAGTTAGCCAACCAAGGTCAGAGCACAGTGTGCCCGGTGCCAGGTGAGAGCCTAGATGGGATGTGTCAGGCCAAAGGACACTGGAAGATGATCATCAGCGAAGGTCTCGGAGCAACAGAGCTCCTCTGAGTGGTGGTAGCCCTGGGCTAACAGGGCTGGGGTGCTAAGTACAAAAAGTCTAGCCCTAGGGGTACACCAGAGACCTAGCCTGGGAAGACGGCCAAGATAGAGGCTGAGTGAAGAGGCCTGAGGCTCATATGTGTTAAAGAAGGCTTTGGAAGGCTTGGTAAATAAACCTGTACCATGCTGAAGAGACTGCTTTTAAACGAGGGCACGCTGAAGCGCCTCCCAAACGCCGCATTAAAGCAAAGCCGCTGGAGTGGCTTTCTCCCCATTGCTGGCGGCGGCGGCGGCTGGAGACACGGGGCTTTGGAGCGGCGCGTTCTTAAGCCAGATAATTGAACTCTTAATTGAAGTCTGCCTGGCTTGTGGCTAAGTGGGGTGCAGCCAGGTCTGGAGACTGCATGATTTATGGTGGCAGGCTGCTGAGCTATTTACACATGATACGTGTGCACACACAAGCACACACTGGTTTCTGTTGTAGCAAATATTGCACATGTTTATAGCAAAAGGACAGCCAATTTCTATTCAGATTAGTACCGATTGAATTCTACTGTGGGTCTCAATTCTGCCTGAGCCCAGCACCACAAAGCAAACCTGCTGGGTTTTGCTGATTTCAGCTGAAAGGGTGTCTACTCACAAATGCTTTGGGGAGATAACTCACTGGACTCACTTAAACTCATCTGTGCTCCCATGAGAAGGATAAACGAGGTACTAACTCTCCAAAGAAGTGGGGTTAAAGTGGAGACAGAGTCTCTAGAAGGTTGTTTGCCTTTTGGTTTTATATCCCCCTTTGCATCCCAAAATGATGAGGTGTAAGATCATGCCCCCTCTCCCCCCAATCTTCTACCCACCTGAAGTCCTCAGCTCTCATTGCATTCTAGTTAGGGTTGAAATGAGATTTTGGCAAAACAGGAAATCTTGTTGAAATCCCACTTCCTGCTACCACCTCGGTCAAATCGAGAACCTCTCAGTAATGTCTCAGCCAACATTTTGTTTCCTGATTTACTGACTTTCTGATTACTGGGATTGCGTTTACCACTTTGCTGTGTACCGCTTTGCCATTAGTTTTAAATCCCGAGGTAATACTGACACAGTACCACATTTTTTGCACTCCATTTTCCCTTGTACTTCCTTGTCACTTGTTGACTGATACACAGATTCCTTTACTAATCTGCAATCCAGTTGCAGATGAAAGTGAATAATATAACAATTCCGTTTGGAGGCACTGGAGTGGAGGTTAAGGGGTGGGCTATTCACACAGTGATTGGCTCAGAAATGCAGAAACACCAAACCTAGAAGTAAAATGGTACTCTTGACTATTCAGTAAGCGGTAAATGAACAGTGCGCAGTACATGGTAAATGGTAAGTGAAAAGTCGGTAAATCGGGACAATATCTCAAGGTACTTCAAGAATCGCGAAATTGCATTGGTGTCGGGAAATGGTCAGGAAATCAATCTCAGTTCCCAATATGGCAACATTTCTTGCAAGCACCAATTTAGCTGCTTGTTTCAGCCCTAATCCTACTTGATTACTCTTTAATTAACAATAACTATGTCTAGAGTCTCTTAAATGTACATGGCATTTTCCAAATGTAGTTCAATCCAATTCTTTATTGAGTCAGCAATCAATGCTATATCAAATTAAAAACAATACACAAAAGAAGCCATTAACAATTAACAATATAAAACCAAAGAATTGAGTAAAAAAATCTGTAACTGGGTACAAAGGTACAGGGGAATTTACATGCCAGGAAGTAATTAGGATCGCCGAAGAGGCTAAAGACTAAGTCTCCTGGCTTTCTCTAATAAG
>QEPC01005340.1:773741-787304 GCA_003113815.1 Sphenodon punctatus
ACTGGTGTAATGTGCTCACGGCAACCCGTCTCCATAAGGAGACAGGCCACCATATTCTGCACCAGCCGCCATCTCCATATCATCACCAAAGGTAGCCCTGTGTAGAGCGCATTATGATAGTCTAATTTTGAGTGACGAAGGCATGGATAAGAGTGACCAGGTTGGAGTCGGAGACATATGGCTGAAGCCATCACACCAGATGTAACTGGTGGAGAGCACTCCTCACCACAGCCTCAACCTGGAGATCCAGGTGAAGCTGCAAATCGAGGAGTACCCCCAGACTCTGGACCTGAAAGAGCAAGTGGGGGATGAACCCCATCAATGATGGGGGACATCACACCCACCGCCCTCTCCACCAACATCACCTCAATCTTGTCAGGATTTCATTTCAGACTCACCCTCATCCAGTCTCCCACAGCCACCAGACATCGAGTAAGCACAGAGACTGCCGGGTCTGGGTCAGAAGAAAAAGAGAGGTAGAACTGGGTGTCATCAGCATATTGATGACACCACACCCCATACCGTCTCACAACTTTGCCAAGTGGCTGCATGTACACATTGAACAAGCGAGGGAACAGAATAGAGCCTTGTAGAACTCCATACATGAGGTCTCGGGGAGAAGATGAACAATCCCCAATCAGTGCCCACTGAGTTCTCCCAGCCGGGAAAGAGTGGAACCATTCAAGAATGGTTCTGCCTACCCCGGCATAGTCCTGCAGGTGAGTCACCAGCATCTCATGATCAACAGTATGAAATGCAGCCGAAAGATCTAATAGGATTAGTAGGGTCGAACGACCCTGGTTCAGTTCCTGACAAAGGTCATTGACCAAAGCCACTAATGCAGTCTCAGTGACATAACCCGAATGAAAGCCAGACTGCGAGGGATCAAGAAAACTGGTGTGGTCCAGATGCTCCTGCAGCTGCTGAGCCACCACCCACTCAATAAACTTCCCTAAAAAGGGAAGTTCAGAGTCTGGTCTATAGCTAGCAGGGGAGTCGATGTTTTTTTGAGCAGGGGCCACACCACCGCCTCTTTGAGGCAGTCTGGCAGCCTGCCCTCCTTCAGGGAGGCATTGACAACATCCGCCAGCAACAGCCCCAGTGTCTCCTGGCTGGCCTTGACCAGGATGGGCATGGGTCTAGTTCACAAAATATGGCTCTTACAGCCCCCAGAACATCTGCCGCAGTGGCAGGCATCACCCACTGAAACAGATCCCACAAAACCGAACAAGACGGAGCCTCCATAACCTCTGGTTCTCCTATTGTCATAAGCTCTGAGTCGAACTCACAATGAATTCAAGCGATTTTATTTGCGAAATACTCAACAAATATGTCACAGCGGGCACTGGAAGACTCCAGTTCCAGGCAGAGGAAGGCCGGATGACCAACCCCCTCACCACCTGGAAAAGCTCTACTGGATGAGACTTCGCAGATGCTATCAGGTAGCAAAGAACTCCTTTTTTGCTGCCCTGACAGCCACAGCGTAGGCCCGTAAACTGGCTCTATGCCAAAATCGATTGGCTTCAGCACAAGACTGACGCCACCATCACTCCAACCGCTGCCCTTCCTGCTTCAGCTTCCGCAGGCCCACAACAAACCATGGCAGCCTGCAGTGCCAATGCCAAGGGAGCAAGCAGATGCCTAGGAGCCGTCTGGTTGATGGCTTCAGTCAGCAGAGTATTCCACAAAACCACGAGGTCATTGAGTGGATGGTCATCAAGATCCCCTAGAGCATTCTGGAACCTCTCAGGTTACATCAGTCTCTGGGGGCGAACCAACTGAACTGGTTTCACACCCTTCCGGGGGCAGACAGACCCGTAGGAGGTAATGATCTGCCCACAACAAGGGTTCTGCTGACACCTCCCCCACTAACAGATCCCCCACCTCAGGGCCAGTGCATAAGATCAGGTCAAGAGTGTGTCCTCCATCATGCGTTGGGCCGATGACAACTTGAGACAGGTCCATGGTTGCCATGGCGGCCATGAACTCATGCTCCACCCTGCCGAGACTGGCATTGGCGTGGATGTTGAAGTCCCCCAAGACTATAGATGGAGCAGAAGCAGGGTAGGCTGTCCCTGCTCTGGGGCTGCCCTGCTGGCAGTGCTCCAGAACATTCAAGAGCACCATCAGCAGAGCGGGCAGCCCAATTCCGGAGCAGCAGCTGAAGGTGGAGCTGCCATCTGTCTGCTCAGTGGGTGATCACTGCAGCATCACTGTCAGCAGGAGGTTGCTCCGGGAACTCCATAGAATTGCAGGCGATCCACCCGCAATGCTATGGTGTGGAGGAGAGGTGAAGGTGATACATGGGTGGACCGTGGGCCCCAGTGTAGGTACAAGTGGGAAAATGTGGGGGTGCACCCACAGATTTGCTCCGGGATTGTGCACCTTCATGTCCATGTGAAAATGCCCAGGAGCTTTGCATTTTTGCTCACTATTGCCTGTCAGTAAACACAGATGGGCTATATTGTGTATTTGTAGTTTTTTGTTGTGCATACACTGTGTTTTTTTCATTCATTGTGTTCTATTCCATTGATCATGTGAGTGTGAAATTTAATGCTGGCCCCATCTCCTGCTGGCCCTGCCCATCCCCCACCAACCTAAAAGCCCACCAGCAACCGCTGCATCCAGGGAAGATGTGTGTGAGTGGATCTACAGAATTAGCTGCTCCAACCTGTGATACTCATACCAGCAGATACATGAGTCTGTACTGAACCAATGCTCCAGAACAGTGTCAGGGACCACTCTGTAGCTGGCTGTGTTCTTTCTTAGATAATAAAAAATGGTATTAATAGCAAGGGTTTTACCACTCTTGGTCCAAGACACTTTTTGCTACAGTTACCTCTAGCGACCCAGGTTAATTCCAATGGGGGTGGTACTGGTTACCTCTCTCTCTCTCTCTCTCTCTCTGTTCAGAATAAATTAGTTTCACTTCCTTTCCTTTGGTATTACCATGCATGGCTGACAGCTACATATTTCACACGTAGGTGTCTGCATTTCACTGAAGGAGGAAGTGATTTTGTTAAGTGATTAAGGATCCAACTCAATGGTATAAATAGTATATACTATTTATACCAGGGCTGGGGCATCTTTTCCCTTTTAATATTAATACAAGCTCTGCAGGCCAGATAGATGTTGGGGTGAGGGTTCTTAGGCATTGTGCTCAGGATGGAGGAAGGGAGGGGAAGGTCCAGATCATGGATCTGTGCCATGCTTCAATTCTGTATCCTTGAATACATGCTCTCATCTCTGCCTCCTTCCCTTGAGCTCCTCTTTCAGTGCTTGAGGGCAGGAAATGGATCCATGGGCCAGCTCCAGGAACTGGAAAGGGGCCAAATAAAAAACAGACAAGAGCCACATTTGGCCGGAGAGTTTCCACCCCTGGTTTATATTGTTCCATAGCCCAACTATTTTAAAAACATTGGAGCTACAAAGTCAAGGACTCTGAAGTTAGGCAACCTAAGCCATAAAGTCGTAAAAAGAGACTCCTTCCATCCACTGCCCAGTCTTGGACAGCTCAATAGGAACATGCACAGACTAGTCCAAAAAAGAGGTTCTTTTTCCCTTGCAGGGTTATTACCTTGCAGAAGTTATTACTGTTGCTGCGTCAAACCTCTTCCAAAATAAAAATGTATGGTTCTACGCTTCTAGCCTTCCAAATATTAAATATTAATGTCAGACAATAAACTGGGTGCTTTTACATAGAATGCACCCATGCCTCTGTTCTGCCTCACTCTCAAGTGGCCTGTCCATTTAAAGGCAGACCACCTAGGTGAGAGGTGGAACATAGGTGGAGCAGAGGTGAAACAGGCACCCCTGCTCTGGGCCAGTTCCATTGCGATGCTCTGGAACATCCCAGAGCATTGCAGGTGGAATGGACTGCCCAAACCCAGAGCACCGTCTGGGGGCAGAGCACTGGTCTGTCTACTTGGCAGACGGGCCCCTGCAGCTCCACTTCAGGCTACAGGTTATTGTCCCAGCAGTGCCATAGAGTTTCAGGCGGCAGCCTAGAGGGGGAGTCAATCTACCCACAACCTTACAGTGGAGGGGGGCATCCTGTGGGCGGACTGCAAACTGCGGCAGCTGCCCAGTCTGTTTAAACCCGGCACTGTCGGGGCTACACGTAGGGGATTCAGGGCTGGTCACCCCTGGAGCAGGTTGCAGGTCTAAAGACCCCCACTATGGCATCCTGAGAAAGCCCACTACCTACATGTGCATCCTGTAGCTAGCATACAACTGCTTAGTGGCTAGTATTACTGAACTCAAGCAGCTGTAACACGTGTGGGTGACTCTTCCTCTCAGTCATGAGTTGTGGGTAGGGATGTGAGAACGCGGTTCAGAAGTTAAGAGTTTGGACCGAACTCGAATAGTTCGGTCGACCGAACCGAACTTTCGAACCGAACTCAAATTCGACCGAACTGTTTGGTTGAATTCAAACCAGTTCAGAAAGCCAAAAAAAACCCCAGTTTTGAATGTACAAACTCAAATAGTTCGGTCAACTGAACCAAACTTTCGAACCGAACTCGATTTTTGAACCGAACCAAATTTCCGAACTCGGTTCTGTTCGCACATGCCTAGTTGTGGGGGCCAGTTGATCTGCACAATCTGCAGATGCATTATGACCACTGTTCAAACTTGCCATGCCCTTAGCTCATCATCACAATAAGTCACCATGAATGAAAATGAGCTATTCTGCTTTCTTTTAGCCCATCTGTGTTTACTGAAGACTGTAAGATTTGGCCTAAAATGCCTTCCACATGAAGATGCATAGATCTTAGCTGGAGTTAAAGGAGATGATGGTAATGATATGATTAAATGGTCACCTTGTTTTAACAATAATGAAGGATAAGGTGGCCTCTCCTACAGAAAGAAGTTATCTGTTTGCCACGCAACTTTGATGTTTTTATATATTATATATATATATATATATATATATATATACACACACACACACACACACACACACACACACTGGTTAAAGGAATTTTTATTTTGGAAATTGTTTGATAAGGATATTTCCTTATAGTTACATGTTTTTATAATCTTATATTATGTTATTATGTGTAACTTATTTGCATAAATAAATAAATAAATAAATAAATATGCGTAGTCTAGAGAAGCCTCCTCATTGTTTTCTTTTCTTTGCTTGAAATGGAGTTTACATACAAGTTGCTTTTAGACGAGTCTCACACAGCCTAATTTCTTGTGGACTTCAGAGTACATAAGAAAAGAAACTCATGCAGGGGGGGTTATATATTCCCCCTGCCGCTACTGGAAGTCGAGAGGCCACTATTTGAAACAATGGCCATGGCAAACTAGCGCTTGTTTGGAGACACCGCCTTGTAAAACCCACAAAATTGAGGTTTTACAAGGCAAATTCTCCAAACAAGCACTAGTTTGCCAGCAGCTATTGTTTCAAATGGCAGCTGCCCAACTTCCAGTAGCGGCAGGGGAAATGTCAAACCCCACTGTGTGAGTTTCTTTTCTTACGTACTCTGAAGTCCGCAAGAAATGAGACTGCGTGAAGCTCATCTAAAAGCAGCCACAAACTCTTTCACCCTATGGTGGTCTGGCCACCCTTAATCATCAGTGAACACCCATGAGCAGTCTCTCCTCCATCTGCAGCACCCACATCCTGTTTTCGTTCAGCTGCACGTCTTGTGGCAATGAGATTCTTGAAGTGAATGTCACATTGTGGTGAGAATGACAGCAGAGTATGGTCTCTTGGTTCTAAACTTGGCCATCGTTTGCTGTAGAATCAGCCCTTTCTACGCTGAGATGAAGTTCCTCTTTAAATGGAAAACAGGCCTACCTAGTATCACCTTCTCTTTTCATAGGGTTGAAAGCTGTCATGATGGAGTTGTAAAAGTGCAGCTGCTCATTTCTTTGTAAGAGTACATTGCTAGCCTTTGTGATTGTGCAGAAATGTCTCAATTCAATTTATTTGAACATGACCATTGGTCATTGTCAACATACAAAAGACAAAATACATACAAACATAAAATATAAGAAAAAACCCTTGTACCTAACACAGATTCATTTAAAATTAGGTTTATACCTTCACAATCACTAATGTCCAGGGTACCCCCTATTTGATCCCTCCCTCTTATTTTGGCTGCTCCTTAATAATATATTTAGAACCCTACTAGGGCCCTAAATCTCTAATACAGAAAACACCAAGGTCTGAACAGGGGGCTCTACCATGACTCCTCCAAGTTCCATAGGGATTTTCCCTGTAAAAGTCTTTTCCTCATTTCAACAGTGTGTGATAGGAACTTCATTACACTCTGTGTATCCACTGCACTCAAATCTGATAAGGCAGCCTGCAAGAGGCAAGCCTCCATGGTGCCAGGGAGTTTATCCATAAGCGGTTTGAGAAACCTTTCCCGTATGGGATCATACAGATGGCAGGCAAAGAGCACGTGTTGGGTAGACTCTGTGGCCAACATGTCATACAGGCATAAATGGTCTCCATAAGGGATGCCCGCAACATGTGCCCTAAAAGCACAGAAACCCACAATTATCATCAGTTTTTAAAAAAATAAAATATAGAACCTTTAAACCAACCTCCTGATTTTTAGGGTAGGGATGGGCGAACAGANAGAAACCCACAATTATCATCAGTTTTTAAAAAAATAAAATATAGAACCTTTAAACCAACCTCCTGATTTTTAGGGTAGGGATGGGCGAACAGAATGCGGTTCGGATGTTCGGTTCGAAACCCGAGTTCGGGTTCAATTGTTCGGTTCAGCCGAGTTCAGGTTGGCCGAACAGTCAAAAACAGCACTATTGAAACTGAAACCAAAACCAAAACTTACTTTTTTTTGCCCTGAAAAGATGTTTTTCCTGCCCCCGAACTCATCCAAACACAACCGAACTGTTTGGTCATTCGAGAGTTCGGTTCAGACGTTCGGTTCAGACGTCCGAACAGACCGAGTTCGGTCCGAACTCCGAACATCCGAACCGCGTTCACCCATCCCTATTTTAGGGCCACAACTCATGGGTTTTGACAACTTGGTATTTGCATGTAAAAGACATATAACATTAACCGTTTGTACTTCACGTACAAAAACCACACAACTATCACAGGCAGCTTTAGGCACAGGTGACTTGGGTGAAGCATAGGCCTCTGTGGTCAAAGGGGCCCCGCAGCTGCTGTTAAAGAATTTAAAAAAAAAAAAAATACATTCACACACACTCATACATTGGATGTTAACAAACGAGACAATCGTCTCCTGGAGTCCAGGTTTGGTCCTCGCAGCCCCCACTCACATGTTTCATGTGTAGTGTGTAAACAGGCAGCCCCCTGAGTGTATTTCTTGCGCATTTGTGCAGCCCCCATTCAGCCCTCACTCACAGGTTTAGCGTGACAAACCTAACACATGGGCAAGTGTTCTTCCCTGCTGCGCTACATTCACCAACTCCCCATTTCCTCTATTCCACCCCCTGTCATGAATCACATCCATGACAAACCAAGAGAACAAGAAGCCACCCCAGCTCTTTCTTTCTTCCAGGCTATTATGACTCCAGGGGGTGGTCTAGCACCTGCTAGCCCGGCCCACCTACAGAGGTTCATACCTGGATTTATACCTGCAAGCACTTGGCAGCTGGAAATAACCCTTTGCAATGCACACAATGCTGAGTTTATTGAGCAAATCCCATACTTTATTGAGCACCTACAGTAAAAACTGAAAGTAAGAATTGAAATAGCAAGCAATCAGTCTTTGCATGTTGTCACCACCCATTTTCTCACTTCCATGATTCACAGTGATGTACTGGCAAGTAGCATCACACAGTTTTATTAGTGTCTAGCCCACCATGGCATTGGAAAACCTCTAGTCAAACATGTGCCTCTTCTAGGCCCTCTCTAGCATCTTCTGCATTACCATACATTGGGGGGCAATTCTTTGGCGGTTAGAGTAGACCGGTCGGGACGCTTGACAAACCGTATAGAAGTACAATCTGGAGTGCGTCAGGGTTGTGTCTTGGCACCAACTTTGTTCAATTTCTTTTGTAAATGACCTGATTTCTGACACGTCAAGCAACTTTTTTTTCCCTCCAAAAATAGGGACTAGTGTAGTTGGCTGCCTGCTCTATGCGGACGATGCCGTTATTTTATCTCAGACCAGAATTGGTCTACAAAGCCAGCTTGTAGCTCTAGCAAACTATTGTAAATCAAACAAATTACAGATTACTTATACAAAGACCAAGGTCATGGTCCTTCGTAAGGAGAAAAGAATGTTTAAGTGGTACATCAATGGGCACACTATTTCGCAGGTTTACTCATACAAATATCTGGGTTTACTATTTCATCCCTCTCTTAAGTGGTACCACCACTTTATCCTGGCTAGCGCCCGGGCTAGCAGTTGCATATTGGCGATCCTGCGGTTCTTCTCCAAGAATGATTCCTGGTTCCAGCACTCAGGGTTGTAGATGCTAAACCCAGAGCCCAGCTTTTTTACAGGGCAGCCATTTGGGCTATCCAACATCCCTTTAATTTGAATACCCTTCAGTCAAAATATATGAAATTTTTGTTAAATGTTCCCAGCAGTGTGCCCACAGCAGCTGTGTGACTGGAGCTGGGTCAGACCCCATGGAATCATGAGACTTGGAAATTGGCTATTGGGCTTTGGTTGCACTCACAACTTTGCCAAGATTCTGATCCCAACTTATTTCTATATCTAAGGGATGATTCATTTGCAAGTGTTTGGAGCAAGTTGATAATGGACAAACTCTGCTCTCTGGGTTTTTCAATCTCAAATATGCTAAATAAGGGACTAAAAGCTGCTAAAATTGAAATTTCAGTAAGACTAAATGACATTAGCAGACAGGAGGACTGTGCGATTATCTCGTCCTGCGTGTCTCTAGCACGTTACTGGGAAATGACCCCTGATATGGGATCCATTGCAAATTATCTGTTAACACAATGTTCATTTAGGAAACTTTATTTATTTATGTGTGCCAGGTTTAATGCATTGCCAACAAGAGTACTGGAGGGCAGATATAGGGGGCTCCCCTATGGTCTGAGGACATGCCCATTTGATAATATGGAGACTGGACATATTCTATGCCATTGCCACTTGTATGACAAACTAAGAGCCAAGTGGCTGGCCGGGTTTCTGGATCGTTGGCCAGGCAGAACTCCGTTTCAGCTACTGAGTTGTCTTCTGTCAGATAAAAGGCCAGAGATATCTCAAGCTGTGATGTCTTTCTTGCTTTTAGCCTTCCAGGAAAGGGAAAAATTCCTTTCCTTTAAATGTGATTAATTGTTTGTGGCAAATCCACTGGTGGGATAGGCAACAGGAAAATTATTATTTTTCCATTATCATTATAATCATGTACTAAGCCTCTTGTGAAGAATTTGTCTATTTGACCTTGTTATGTATTTTTAATGTTCCTTTTCGACTATGGCTTCAGCTACGTAAATAAAAATAAATGCATTGGGGGTGGAAAATATCCCCAAACTTTTCTGAATGTCCAAACCTCATATAGGGAAGCAAACTCTCTCCATCGGTCATTTCACATTCCTTGTACCCCAAATTACTTGTGTTCCCAAAGAGATTAATCTATTCTCCACCATTTGATCAGAGCACCTCCAGTGGCCCTGCGAACATCTTCTCATAGGCCTGAAATGAAAAATCACTATAAATGTTATTTCCATTGGAAATAGGCCATTCACCTTCATTCATGTGAGGGTCACGACTTGTGAACTTGATCCATGCCCGTCCTGGCTGGTGAAAGCTAGCCGAGAGACATTGGGGCCGTTGCTGGTGGTGGGGGTTGTCAATGCCTCCTTTATGGAGAGCAAGGTTGTGGGGGGCCTGAAGGAGGCTGTGGTGCAGCCTTTGCTCAAGAAACCATCTCTTGACATTGACACCCTTGCCCTTGACATTGACATCCTTGGCCACTCTCTAACCTTCCCTTTTAGGGAAGATTATTTAACGAGCAGTGGCCCAGCAGCTCCAGTGGCATTTGGACCACATCGGTTTCCTTGATCCCTCGCAGTCCAGCTTTCATGCAGGTTATGGCACTGAGACTGCACTTGTAGCCTTGGTTGATGATCTGCGCTGAGAGTTGGACTGAGCTCAGTCCACTCTTCTGATTTTGTTTGATCTTCCAGCGGTGTTTGACACAGTTGACCATGAGATGCTGGTGACTCACCTGTGGGACTGTGCCGGGGTGGGTGGGACTGTTCTGGAATGGTTCAGTTCATTCCTGGCCAGAATATCTCAGTGTGTGGTACTGGGGAATTGTACACCTTCCCCCCCTGGGCCCTCATGTGTGGCATTCTGCAGGGATCCATTTTGTCCCCTCTTCTGTTCAACATGTACATGCAGCCTTTGGGCGAGATCATAAGAGGGTTTGAAGTTCAGTGTCATCAGTGCGCTGGTGACACCCAGCTGTACCTCTCATTTTCATCTGACTCAGGCCTGGTAGTCTCAGTTTTACCCATTGCCTGGCTGCGAAGGGGGATTGGATGTGGGTGAGCCATCTGAAGCTGAATTTGGACAAGACAGAGGTGATGCTGGTGGGTAAGGCCAAGGGAGTAGAGGCCGCAATCATCAATGGGGTGTGTCCCTCAGGTTCGGAGTCTTGGAGTGCTCCTTGACTCACAGCTCCGTCTGGATGCTCAGGTGGCGGCTATGGTGAGGAGTGCATTTGGTAAATTACATCTGGTTCGATGTCTTCAGCTTAGGCACCGGCAGAAGAGCGGCAGACCAGTTAAATGGATTTTGGAATGGATGTACTGTAAGACTTCCAACTGAATTGAAACAACCGAGTTTATGTGTGGACTTTGCCCACCATCGGAAGGGTGAGAGACTACCGGAGGGCAGGGAAACTCCGAAAGGTGGATTGGGCTGAAGAAGTTTTTCGGCACCTATTCCGTGGGTTAACATGTTTAAGAACTGAGGACACTTGATCCTGCTATTACTTAGAGGCCGTTCTTTTTGCTTTTTGTCAACACACTGTGGACTGTGCACTTGTGTTTTAGCAACTCTGGGTCTGGACAATTGAGCGTTACCACCTAATGCTTGATGAGCTATGGGGGGGCAAAGTTATTACTCCGGGAAGAGTGAGAGTCTCCCCGGTTTTCTGTCAAATTCTGATAAGATATGACAGATAGCCTCAGTGACAGCACAGGTTTAAGACCCAGGTTTACAGGCTTGGTTAGTTTGTATTGTCCTTTCTATTAGGGATTGTTGAGAACGGTGGAACAGGGGAGGGTGAGAGCCTCCCACGGGATCAAGCAGTTGTGTTCCCAGGAATTAAGGGGCCTTAATCTTAGCACAAAGGAGGGAAGTAGGCTGGTAAGGGGTATCGGCTTTTAACCTTACTGGCCTAAAGCAGCCAAATCTCAATAACTTGCCTTAATTATGAAAGGAGCTGGGTTGGCTCACAAGTTGAGGGATAAGTGTAAAAACTCTCCCGGACAATTGGACCTAGCAAGGGTGCTCAACACCCAATTAAAAATAACCAGATTTGTAACAAGGAGGGGCAGGTTAGAAGGGAAGAGGCTTAGTATGAGCGTGCATTCCACTATGGAGTTTAGACAAGACTCCCTTGTAGGGAGGGTGGTTACCCCAGAAAATATATGTGGGGAAGGTGATAATCAGAGGGGAGATAAAAAGTTAATTACAAAAGGTATATGGACTCCTCAAGATGCCTCCTCGGCACACAAGGAACTCTTAAAAGAAACACCTTGTAACTTGCATATAGACTTGGCTTCTGAAGCTGGGGGCAATTCAATTCCCTTGGACTCACATTTAGATGACAGTTTTTTTACCTTTTTAGACAGTCATCGGCCTCCTGAGCGCAAGCTAGTAGGAAGGGAGGCAAATCAAATTAAAGATTACAACTCAATCATTCATGAGAATTGTTGTTGTAAGCAAATCAGACTCACAATGGACAAATTGACAGCAGGGGTGAATTCAATGATGAAGTCTTTAACTTTGGATATGAATAGGATAGAAGAACTATGTGAAACAATAAAAGAACAGCTCCAGAGGAAAGTTAAGCCTCAGAAGTCTAGGTCACAGAAAGGATCCTCTGCGGGGAGGAAAGGTGAAAGCGTAACAGGGAAGGAAAGAATGGAAGACATCTCACCCCAGATAGATCTTTATAGAGATATGACATCTGACCAAGGAGGCAACTCTCAAAATTATTTCTCAGAGCAAAATGTTATTTTATATGAACTGAAAATGACTTCATATGAATCAAAGAGACAATTAAAAGAGCGGGTGGTACAATATTGTGCAGTAAAATTGAGGTTGCCCCTGCAACACCTAACTAAAGGAATTATTTTTGTGGTCAGACTGACCCAAGCACAAGGGGCGTACCAGTTCCCTCCTGTGAGGATAGGCTTTAGAGATTTGAATTTAAGGGATTGTATTCTGAACCTAGCAGAAAACTCCCTGCTAGGCTTGAAGATAGGTGAAGATACTTTCCCTTTTTTCAGTAATAAAGCAAGGACATTTATCCATAAGGTAGGACACCCAGTTTATGGAAGATGGGACAACCGCAAGGCGCAAAGAGAACAGAAATTCAGAAGATATAAAGAGGAAAAGGGGGGGGAAAGGGAGAGAGTGGTGGAAGATCAAATAAAGAAAAAATGACTAGCAGTGGGAGAAAAGGAAGGAGGGACCTGGCAATTATAGCTTGGAATATTGCCGGAATAAGGGATAAAATAATTGATAGAGATTGGATAGCCTATCTAGAAAATTTCCAAGTTATTATGCTTCAGGAAACTTGGTTGGAAAAGGATTTCCATTTGAATGGGCATCAAGCTTATACAGTTCCAGCGACAAAGGAATATCGGCGGGGCAGACACCGTGGTGGGCTGCTTGTACTGATAGACATAACAGCAAATTTCCCTGTGAAAGAAATTTTACTGGATACCCCTTTTATGCAGGCAATCCAACTGAAACTTCTAGATGGAGAAATTCTAGTAATAATGAATGTGTATTTCCCACCAAAGAAAAAGGAAACATCATCAGGATGGTTGGTTCTCCTTTTGGAAAATAAGATATAATATATTAAACTTTTGATCCCTCAAGCAATATTATTAATGGCAGGAGATTTTAATGACAGAATGGGGAATTATCATGGGAGGGAAATAAGATCCAACAAGGAGAGAGGTGCGATAAATTACCCCATAATGCGGGACGGGAGATCAAATTTTGCTGGTAAACAATTGTGGCATTTCCTGTTTAATAATTGCTGGATGCAGCTAAATGGAAAAGTCCCCCCAGATGTCCCCGGACAATTGACTTTCTATTCAAGTAGAGGTGCTAGCACCATAGATTGTATGTTGATAGAGCAAGAGAATTTGAATATAGAGAAGAATATAGAGAAGCAAGATAGGAAGGGGACAGTACGGAGGAGGGTCAAATGGTCAAAGGAACTCGAGAATAAAATAATGGACATTTGCAATAGTTTTGAACAGAAAGTTGAGAAGGAGGCACAAAATGGAAATGAAATTTTGCCTGGAAAAACAGTAGTCAGTTATCAAGTTTTAGTACGAAGCGTACAGTCTGTTTTAATGGAGACTCATAACAATAGAAAAGG
>QEPC01005340.1:795122-816203 GCA_003113815.1 Sphenodon punctatus
ATTATTATTATTATTAATTCAGAAACTGTCAGAACAATTTCAGAAACTGTTGGAACAAACATTGTTCCACTACTTCACAGTGCTGATGGAAATTGCAGAAGATTGAAACTGTCAGAACAGGGGGGTGGTATGTTATGTCCCCTCTGGAATGATAGTGAAAGCCAAGTTCTCATTGCCATTACACCCCTCACAAGAGTATCATAGTAGCACCATTGGCTGCCTGTATCTATCCCAAGCCTCCTGCGTATAGAGTGATGCCTGGCCACCCCTAGATATAATTCTTCTAGGTGTATGGATGCCAATAGTTTGGGTGGGGGAGTGTTCTGAACATGAGCACCAGCCTCCTAGATCACAGCAGAAATAGGAGCCCTGGGGGTTAAGGGCGATTTTAGACGAGACGCAAATGGCGGCTGAGCCCTTTATCAACCGTCATTGTTGCCGCTCGTCTAAAACCCCGGCGCGCGCGAACGCCGGATTTCTGCCGCGTGAAGCCGGCCCGGCGATCCTGCCCCTGTCAAAACGGATCGCCGCTGTGCCGGCTTCACGCTGCACTTCCAGGTTCTTTGCTCGAGTGCACACGCACGCATGCACACAAACACTCCACGCCATGTCTGATGCTCTTCTGAACATCAGACATGGCGTTGAGAGGAAGGCGGGTGCCCGATGCCGGCACGGAACGATCCCGCTTGTGAGCGGGATCGTCTAAAACCGCCCTAAGGTTGCCACCTCTGTGGGTTTAACCCAGGGACTCTAAGCTCCAGGAAAGTCCTGGTTTCGCTGGGTCAGCTAGGGCACCCTTGATTAACCAGCAGCATATGGGCTTCCAGGTGCAGGGTAGGCTAAAACAGCTTTCCTGCTCCCTTTCTGGCATTAATTAATTACTATTATTTATTTATTTCAATTTCTAACCCCTGCGTGATGTCACGATGTTCCATAAGAGGCAGATTACATCGGATAGGGATGTCTCAGCTCATTTACCCCGCCCCCTCCGAGTTCCATCCTGAACGGAGGCAGCAATCCTAATAGTGTTCCCTCTCCACCCCCAGACACATACTTGAGCTGAGCTAAACCAAGTATGTGACCTGCTTTTGGAGGGAAAGAGGGCCAATGCTTAATTTGTAAGAGGTGTGCCAAGGCTCAAGTCCCACCCTGCAACACCTAGAAGCATGGGGAGGGGGGGAATAGTTGAAGAGTCCAGAGAACCAGCCCTTCTGAGACCTGCCGGCTGCAAGTCATTGCCCCATCCAGGGCTGGATTAAGTTTGTTTGGGTTCTCAGACACCCTGCTGGGCACCCTTATAGTGGAAAGGAGACTGCCCTGAAGCTGACTGCTGCCAAGCCCAAATTTCACAGAAGAGATGCCCAGGCTGCACTTTGTTGAGAGAAGAGGTGTTAGGCTGGGCCATAGCAAGCCTTGGCACAAATAAAACCCTGGGCCTGAAGAGACCTGCAGATACCAGAGTCACAGTCAGGGGAATCCTACTGCCCTGCTCAGAATAATGGTCAAGACCCTCTGCTATCCACCCAGGGTGTCTTTAGACATAATGCTGTTCAGTGTTCTGTAACACACTGTCCTACCGTGACAGTGTTTAGAAGTACCATCAACACAGCGTTCACCCCAAACACTGATTAAACTGTCAAGACCTGGCAGCATTCATTCACTTCCAGTGTTTGGGGTGAACACTGTGTTGATGGTCTGTCTAAACACTGTAACAGTAGGACACTGTGTTTCAGAACACTGAACAGCGTTATGTCTAGAGACACCCACAGAAGTTTGCATCTTGCCCTGCAGGGCTGGGGCATAGATGAAAGACTATTTCTTTCCTGCCTTAAATGCTTTAATGGAACAGTCTCTTGTAAACTCTCTTTGTCCTGTGTTCCATCTTCATTCCATTAGCTACAGGATTCCGTAACCCTGCACCCGTCCACCCTTTTGTTTGGGTTTCAGTACTCAGGTCTGTCAAAGTAAGTGATTAGGGTTTCATAAGGCCCTTAGGCTGGCAAGCTTGGATTCATAAGGGAAACACACTGCTCGTGGAAGGAGCTTTCTAAAGTGAAGTGGTAGCAGAATGTTTAATTATTATTTTTAAAATGTAATAAACAATGAAGAAAGGATTGTGCTACATCAAAAACTAAAAAAAACCTACCAGTCATAAATTGTAAAACATCCCCTGAAAACAATTTGCTATCAGTCTGACTTATTTCCGTCTGACCTTGAAGAAGTCCAGCTTATCTGATCTATGATCATCATGACATAGGTGCCTGAGCAGTAGTTTCACAAGTCAGCGGAAATTCCGATAAGCTTCTTGGGCTTCAGCAAGAGTAGCAGCTGACAGTGGAGTTACATAGCCCTCAAAATTACTGAGAATTTTTTTTCCAATAAGCCTTATTAGGATTTCAGAAACAAATGGCTTAGAGACATGTCATTGTAGAGCAGGGATAAAGAGTCCATCCTGAGCTGCCATGGACAGTGGCTTGAATCAGTGAGTAGTACACAAAACAATACAGCCATATCATTTCCCCCCAGTTACACCCTGTGGGCCTTTGTTTTTCCGTTCCCTATGTTATTTTCAATCTTTTATCCCTAGAAGATATTTCTTATCCAAAACCACTTGCATCTACTCCAAACTGTAAAGTCAAGAATGTGAATAGAAGTTAATTCTCACTGTGCATGTCTACCCGTCATTTCTTCGGGGTTCTCTGTTTTAGCAGGGTTTGTGTCACCATAGTAGAAATGCACAAGACTGATGTTAATGCTATTTAGGCTCTAATGTCAGCCTGATGCCAATAACTGCCAAAAACCACATCCTTTCTATACTAATCTTGTGGCTACAACTGTAAAGCAAGTGAACAATAGCTGAATATATCTTCTCCCAAACTCTTAAATACCTTCAAGTCACAGTGCGTAAAACATTGATTTGCAACACACTGAGATTAGCTCACCAATCGTTTGTATCCAGTGAAAATGGCTTGTCTCTCCTCTTATTTTAAAAAGCTCTTAATTTAACTCAAGTCAAGGCTCTGTGCTTTTCCCTACCAATGGACTTGTAGTATTTGAAAACAAACATTTTGGCTCATGAGTTCTATGTTTATGTCCAGTGGCTCCAGTTTTCCCCCTACTAACTAGAAGATAATAAATAATGCTTTAAAAATTCAGTAGATAAGTTACTGTTAAAACAGTGGCACAAACCATACCAGCACAGTAGAAAATATTTAGACTGTTATGTATGAGGCTTTGTAAACTCACGAATGACACCTAGGCTTCATATTCGCTGAGACAAGAACACAGTAGATGATATTAGTTATGAGTATGGTGGTAGGGTATCAGGACTAGCTCTGGCAAGATGTGCAGTTTGACTATAATATGAGTTATAATTTGGGCAGCTCAGCATGAATGCTCCCTGCAGTGACCATATACTGTACTTCAGGTGTAACTGGTCAGAAGAGGACCTGGTCTCTGGGATAATGTCTAGAATGACTATTGTGTTTAAATCAAGTTCCCCCATTTGTACTACAGAAGCCTGAGCATGTACTAGTTTGGTCCAACGTGTAAGGCAACACATGAAATAAAGATGTTTTTAAGGAAATAAGGCCGCTTTTACACATGACAAAAATGGATTCTTATAAGTGCTCGAGATCATTCGAGGTGTTATAAATGCTGGAGTTTTGTAATGTGTAAATGCACTATTCCCCTTTTATGCAGCGAGATCTCACAGTCTTGTAAGACCCACCAGATGTGACTTACAAGGCTGCAAGAACTCGCTGCAAAAAAGGGGAAGGGTGCATTTACACATTACAAAACTCCAGCATTTATAACACCCGGTATGATCTCGAGCACTTATAAGAACCCATTTTTGTTGTGTGTAAAAGCAGCCTAAATCAGACTTATAAAATACTGCACTTCTTTCCATAGTTTTGTTCTTCCGGGATATTGCTTTTGCCAGGATATTGTTTTTAATTTTAGGGCCTGCTCCTGCTCATGAGGAGACTGCAGTGGTTTCTTTGGAAGTGGGTCCATTATCAAGGACCTTTGAAGGACATAAATCTGGTTTGACAATATAGGAAATAAATAATTCTCTCTCTCTTATACAATACAAGATGTTAGAAGCACAAAGCTTAATGAGGAATGCAGCTAGGTATTGAAGTCCAGTTCTCAAAGCGCACTAACCCTGTTCACATTTCACAAGGACAGTGCACAAAGGATCAGAGCTTCAGACCCTGCTGTCATTGTAGGATCCACAATACACTAGTTGTGTTGAAGAACAGGAGGTGGAGGAAGCATTTAAGTAATGTCAGTCCCGTCATCATACGGTTATGTCAGGAACAAACATGCAACATCTCAGTTCCTTCTGATTTTCTCCCTCTTTGCTTGCTGCTGGGTGACCGAGAGAGTCTGAATCCCAGGCACTGAGTGGTGCAATGCTGCAGTTTCTGTACAAATCTCCCAAGGCAGCCCTGAACCATCAAGAACACTCAAAGCATCAGACACGACTTTCTTCCTCTTCCACAGCTCGGTGAAGGCCAGGGATGAATTTCAGAAGCTGCTTTCGCACACTCTCTCTTCTGCTTTTCCGTGGGAGGGTCCCAAAAATACTGGAGAAGCTGCCTCCCTCCCACACAGGCGACATTGATCCGTTGCTGGCCACACTGATACTCCTGCTCCTTCTCAGTGAAGATCTCCCCACAGCAGCATCACTGTCCCGCTTGAAGACGCAATCTTCATCCATGCTTGACTGTCTGCTCAGTGTCTCACTAGCAGAATCCTCAAAAACGCAGCCCTGGTAGACACTGTCCTCACTGTCCACTGTCATGGAGCTCCGCCAGCTTTTACAGCTGCTTTCGCTGGAGAATCGGGGTTTATTTGGGAAGGCAGACTCTGGCATGGCATGATTACCCAATAAATTAGGCTCCTCCAATTCCAAGGGGTGAAACAGAGAGTTGTCATTCACTTCCCCTAGAAAATAAGCACCAAAGCAGAAGAATTAGACAACCTGAGTTACATACTTTATTTATTTATTAGGACTTTTTTCCAGCCCTACCCCAAAAACCACAGGCTGAGTTTAGGTTACAATAAAACCAGGCATAAATATACTTAAGAGAGTCAATGAAAATAGTTAAAATTATCCCCACCTCCTAATCTCTAGTCTAAACCATCCCCAGTGGCCAAAAATTATGCTAGAACTTGCCTAAGCAGAATTGTTTTACACGTTTTACAGAAGAGACACAGAGTTTGGTGAACCTCAGAGTTCCAAAGCTGTGGAGCAGCTGTCAAGGCTCTCTGCCTATAGCCCATGGAGGCTGCATTGGGACATAGGGGAGGAGGTGGCTCCTGAGTTATACTGGGCTCAAAATAAATTGGATAAGAGGAAGGGGTGTGGGATAAGAGGAAGGGGTGTTGTTTAAAGATAATCTACAACACAGCAATTTGATGTTTCTGAAATGTCAACCAAGAGTTTTGAAACTGGTAATTCATACCCACATAACTGGTTGTTTGAAGAGAACTGCAATATGCATCAATTTAGTTTTATTTTCTCTTGGTTTTCCCAACCGTCTCTGTCATGGTATCACTTTTCTCCTGGTCATGAGAATGGAAAAACTTCCCTAGAATTGATCATGCCAGGTTAGACTACACAAGGTATTTAATTCGCGGCTGTAAAAGAACACGCAGCTGGCTTTAACGCACAAAATGTCATGTCAAAATCCCGCATATGGCATTTTTACACATGGCGTGATTTTATGCCACATGTGCACCGCGCACATCTAAAAGCGGCCTACACCTCTCTCAACTCCAGGATTCCACTTCAATCAGTGGCTGCTAACTGATGCTTCAGAGGACTTTGCTGATAGTGCAGTGCTGCATACCTCCGCCTAAGGCTGCTTGCCCACGTTACGGGGCAGGGGGGACTTCTGTGAGGCAAAAATCACGGTGGGGAAACTCATGTGAAGCTCCACTTATGGGCGCAGGAGTAAAAACCATCAGGCGACTCTCACAGCGATTTCACTCACTAGATTTTGAGCCCTGTCATTCATGCCGTGAGAATCGCCTGATGATGTTTTTACCTCCTGCCTATGAGCAGCGCTTCACATGGGTTTCCCTGATGTGATTTTGCCTCACGTAAGTTTCTCCCTTCCCATAATGTGGGCAAGCAGCCTAAGATTGCTCCCCCAAGCAGGCAGGAAGGAGGGAATATGTAAGAGCAGGAAATAGATGGTGGCCTGTAACCTACATCAACTGCTGTGTCCCAGAATTCATGCAAACAGCCTTTTATTCTGTGCCAGCCTAGAAGTTAACCATTCAGTTTTGTAATGTCTTGAATTAATTTTCCCAGGTGCCCCTGTTCGCAGGGTGAAAGAAAGTTAATGAAAATCAGAACCAAGCAAGCCAAGTTTGGGACCAAGAGTACAGCATTTTTGCAGAACTAGCTGTGGCCCTCATGAAACATCCTGTGGTTTCCTACACAGGAAATCAAAGCTTACCATGAAGAAGGTGTTGTTCCTGCAATTGCAGAGAGCGGAACTCAACCAGTTTTTCTTGCAAACTGTTCTGTGTGAGGCAGAGAGTGAAATCTGTCATTCCTAAACTTTTCACAGAATGCAAACACTTTTCAAAAAAAACTTTTTTTATTTTAAAACTTACAACTTTGCTCTGGACCTGTGGTCCTCAACCACTAGTGTGTCCAAGAGTGGGCTTAGTTGGGTCCTAGAAGGGGCCTGGCATGGCATGGGAGCCCATGAACCCTGGTCCAGGTGTGTTGCCTCCCCTTCTGAGTCCCTTCCTGCTGCTTGTTCTGTTGCTGAGGGGCAGGATAGGGAGAGGAGGAACGTTGCTTCCCTTCAGCTTCCTCCCTTTCTGCCTGTTGCCTCCTGCCCACCGCCTGCTCCTCCACCTCCACTGCTGCCAGGATCACCTCCTCCCCCTCATGTAAACACACATACAGAACTGTTGCTGCCTGGTCATGGCCACTCCTTATCTCAGATTATTATTATTTTTAAGGGGAATCCAGGATTTATTCATTTTTAAATGTTTTGGTGGGTCTTGCTTAAAAAGAGTTGAGAACCATTCCCCATGACTGTAAGTACTTCTCCATAAAATCTACACTATACAGGAGGGTGAACTTAACAACAGAACCATCGCTGATGTGAGCAAGTTTCTCCAAAAACAAACTGCCCTGCCAGTACCCAATGGGGGTGTAACAGGGGACTGCAGAGTACCATCGTTGGCAAATCATCTTAGGGGGACTACATTAATGCAACAAGGACCGATAGGGTCCACAAGTCCCTGAAGACTTGAGTGCTCAGCATATGCAGGCCATGAGAATCTCCCCAATGTGCTTTATTTGCAGTATTCTGCAATGTCAACCAGCTGTTCCTAGGACCCTGTTACTCACTCCAGCAGCCCACTTCTCAGCTTCAATCTGCTACGCTGTCTTGGTAGAGTCCTACTCAGCCTGATTCTCAGCTGCAATCTGCTGAGCTTTCCTGGTAGAGTCCTGTTCAGGCCCCAAAGATCCTCCGCCCCTTTTCTAATGTGGCCCACCCCCATGTCATTCTGTGACATCACAGTGCTTGGAGATGGGGTGCAAGGCTTCCTGACACTGAGGACCCTGACCCAACTTAAGCCTCATGGGACAGTCAGGTTCCACTGGACTCAGGTCACATTGCAGGGCTCTAATTCCTGCTTCAATTTCCAGCCAATTTCCAGCCTTGGACTTCCCTTAGCCTAGCCTAGGGCAGCCTGCGATCTGCAGCTCCCAGTCCCTAGTGATTCAGGACTTGGCTTTCTTGAGCTTTCTAACCTCAGAAGCAAACTGCTTCCTCCCTAGCAGTTTGCTGTCTCAGCCATTGGCTCCATCTTACAGAGGCTGGACCCCAACTGGTTCCCAGCTCTCCCCCACTGGGCTCAATTAGCTACACCAGGGTGGTTGGAGTACAGAGCTTCAGATGGCCACACCCTGCAAGCACTAAGGGTGCTGCCACTACAGGTGCTTGCTTGTTACTGCACACAACACGTACTCCTGTCTATTACCCAAAGATAAGAGGACACTATTGGAAGGGAGGTAGCTCAGCTAAACTCGCTTCTAACAGGAAAATAATTCAAAATTTGAGAAGCATGAAGCTAAAATTAATTGCTAAAGAGGATGAGTAATATTCAAACACCCATTGCACACCTTCCCACGGTCGCAAATATTGTCTTGGAACCAAAAGCCACAACTATACAGTAATAACTCTGTATAAACTACTGAGGAAGACAATAACTATCTAGTCTACTGAGTTTTATTTGCCAAAAAGAGACAAAGGGATTCTTTCTAGCCATTTCCTTAATCAAGAAAATTCTGCTATATCAGAGTTGCCAATCACACCACTCAGGTAGAGTCAGTTGGACACTCTATCTGGACTCCCATTGGGGCACGTTTTAAAAGCGTACCACTCGCCATGTTGGCATGACTCTTGAAGATATGGCCCTCTGCGAGGGAGGAGATGACCTCTTGCAACACTATGGCTTATGGATGCTGAGTATATGAATGACTGTCTACACGTGGTTCTGCTTCTTATTTCACATGATCAGTCACGGCTGTCATGTTCAGCAGCAGCATCCTTTGTTCTCTCCCAGGCTTGTAAATGCTCATATGCCATTCGCATGCTTCTTAGTATTTTTGATTGCTTCTTCTCTGTTGACTGTCTACCCACGCCCTGTGCAAATGCACAGTTCCACATTTTAGTTGGTAAAGTGGGTGGTATAGACCCACTACAATAATGTAAATCAGGGGTGGGGAACCCCCGACTGATGGCCAAATATAGCTTGTGGCTGGTTTTCATCTGGACATCTTCCTGGATCCGACCCCTGGACCCAATGCCTTCCTAATCCTTGAACATTGAAGGCACATGGGCCCTTTTCAGAAAGGCCATGGGGGGATGGGTGTGCACTCACGGTGGGTGGAGGTGGGCATGTGCCTTTTCCCATGAGCCCATACCCATCTCCACCCACCTCCACACACAGAGCAACCGGCACTGGAGCCCGTTGCTCCATGTGTGGGTGATGGGTGGAGTGCGGGAGCACGCACGCACGCACGCATGCACACCCACCATGGGTGCTGTTCCCATGGATGCCCATCTATCACACACACACACACACACACGTTTGGGGGGCGGGGAGGGAGGGCATGTGAAAACGGCCATGCTCAGGGGGAATGCAACAGAGATCAGGTTGTGTAGGGGTTGGGGCTGTGGTCCAGATCTATGATCCAGACCCTTCCCTCTCTACTCTTTCTCTGCCCTGAGAAACTTCTTAGCTACACATTCTAGCCACACACAGATTCAGATTAATCCATAACTATCCAAAAAGAGCAGTTACGGATTAATCCAAAAACGCCACACCAATTAATGACTTGTATTATGGATACATATTAAAAATAATTAAAATATTTTTTAAATTCACTGCACATGAAAAAAATGGTTGCCGCCCTTAACCAAAACGGCAGTGACACTATTGCCATCATTTTGGTTAAAGGTGGTACGACGGTCATTTTGTGCCTGCACAATGAATTTTTTAATATTTTTATTATTTTTAATATGGATCTGTAATACAAGTCCATTAAAAAAGATCCAAATCTGTGACAGATCCAAATGGTAAAAGAGCTGTGTGTTCCAAGACCAGGTACATTACACTGTTACTTCCAATCGGAGAGTTACTGATCTTTACACATCCAGGCTGCGTTCTTCAGGCACCTTGTGTCAGTGCATACTAGAAGTGAAACGAATCATGAACTTTGTGTTCACAGATATTCTTGGATATTCTTGGATAGGTCTCCAAATACCTAAATGATATCCGCATCCAAGACAGATATTCGTATAGCTGCTTATCTGGTTATGGATACTTTGTTCGTTTCAGTATTTCAGGGTTTTTCAGTGTGGTTATTTCTCTCAATTAGCATTTTGGTTCTCTTTGGCTACTTCATTTTGGTGCGATTGCATATGCGCAGCCAAAATGACAGAAACAACCTAACCAAAATAATCAAAACAGCCAAACTGAAATATATCCAACAAAATGGGACCAAATGGCCACATTGTCCAATCCTAATTCATTTCAGTTCTTGTGAGTACCAGGAACTGCTCTGCTAGCATAATTGTGTTTCTAGCCATAGGCAGCAGTATGTGGATTACAGCTAATGTATAGGGATGTTATGAAAGGAATAGAAAACAGACTGTGTGTACAGGGAAGTCTTTTAGGAATGGCTTGGGTTAACCAAAAATATTTGTCAGTCCTTTATATTATAGTCCTTTATATTGTAAAAGTATAATATTTTTATATTGCATTGAAAAACTACACTGAAAGGACTTTGAGATTGCATAAACAAGCACTTAAAAGTTTTACATACAGATTTAACTCCTATCCACTGGTACCTGTGGAAGGGCTTATCGATGTGTTCTGTCCTGTCCTGGGTGCTTTGAGGACAAGCAAATTCTCTTTCCAAAACGCCTCACCTCATTGCCCTTCCCAAGCAGGACATTTAGGTCAAAAGAATATGGTATTCTTTACCTGGGGAGCAGGATGTGTATGTGCACAACTATAACAAAAGCAGCCTTAATTCTGGCATTTTCTGTCTTTCGAGTGCTTGACTTTAGCATTCCTTAAGATAGTTGTTTCTCCTCAGGGTCATAATTGCTCAGCCTCACAGGAATACTATGTATGCACACTGTCAGTGAGTTAAGGGGTGTACTTTTGAGGTAAGGTTAGAGTCAGTGTAGCCTAGTGGAAAAGGTGTTGAACTTGAACCTGAAGAAGGGTATACCATCCTAGCCATGAAATCACTGAGTGACCATGGGCCAGCCACGCCCTCTCTGCCTCAGTTTCCCATCTGTAAAATGGGAACAACAACAATCTTCCTCACAGAGGATGAACTAGATAAGGATTGTGAACACTGAAAGTGCTTTATAAATAATAATAAGATTATCCTTTCAGATTCTGAATCCTAACCGTGTCTATTTCTATGGTCTGTACAGCGCCGGGCACATGGCTAGCGCTATATAAATGTTTATTATAATTATTAATAATAAATAATAATAATAACAACAACAACAACTATGTTTTAAAATGAGAGGGGGGGATAGAGAATCCATCATTTGGTACCAAATTGACCCAAAAATAGAGAATCTATCATTTGGTACCAAATTGACCTAATGAGCAGGCTATTAGTAGGGCCTGAAAATCCAGGACCTAATTCAGATTTTCAGCACAAATCTCTTCTACTGAACTGACTGGCAGCAATTGCAGGCTTTTATCCTGTAAATGAACCAAAATGCATAGTTACATGAATATAACAAAGGTTTTACCAGTCTCCTGTACAACTGTTTTATAGGCAGCAGCAGAATGCATCAGGAATCACGTGGTTGGAGACAGACAGCACTGCCAAATACAGACATTTGACACATCCAGTATGAAATGGAGTGTGAGGAAACAACGCAGACAAGCCTTTCGCTGCCATACCAGAAATTTGGCTTGGATGCCTACCTCAGCTGAGTGGCCAGACACCACCCCTCAGCTACCCTAGCTCAATAGTGAACGCCTACTTCCTTCTTAAGGCCGGGGAACAAGGCTTTGTTGAACAATAGGCGAGGGAGTGTGGTGAACAACAGCAGCAGCAAAGTGCAGGGATTCACATTAATGACTGGGAGAGCAGAGCACAGAATCTCTCTCTTCCCTAGCTCACAGCACAACTTACCATTCATTAGGGGCATTTTATTTTCATCTGCTCTCCTGCCTCTGGCAAGGGGTTACAATGGTATGTGACTGAAATCCCATAGCCAGGGAGTCACAGATATACAAGGAGGATAAAAGGCAGCATCCTCCAGTTCCAACCACAGGATGGCCAGAGAGTCATGGGATGCTGCTGCCCTCACAGATCAACTCCTCAAGACCAGAGCCACTGTGGCTGAAAACAGACATAGCACCTAACTCCACTTTAAAAACCTTTAACATTTCTTATGCATGTGGCAGGGCTGTATTGGTGCCCTATGCAGCCCTGCAATATGCATACGAAATGTTAAAGCGGTGTTAAAGTGGAGTTACGTGTCGTGTAGGGATATATCCAATGCCAGATCCAGGGAAGTTGGGGCCCTGTGCAAAATGGCAGTGTGGCCTCCTTATGAATCACTGAGGGCCCTCCGTGGGCTCTCTTCATTTGAATCTCTATGAGCCTATATTTATGGCAGTGTTTTTTAAAAGAAAGGTAATCATTGGGATGGTTCCTGATACAAGAAGCCAAGACAGACCCTGTAGGCCATGGTTTCAGGACTTAATGGAATGGCTAGGACTGAACATCTGTATGAACAAGGCTCATGATAAGACTTGAGTGGCACAGATGTCCATACTGTCACTAACCTTTGCTAGACAGAGCAGGAAATTGATGAAGAAGCTTCTTGCGTTCATGTTGCCATTTTGAATTTGTTCATGGACCCCACATATTCGGGGGCTCCTTTGGCACCTCCCCAACACATGGGATCCTGTGCAGTCACACAGTTTGCACAAGCATAGTAAATAAAAGGTGAGACATGGACCTGGGGGACCAGGGTTCAAATCCTGTCTTAGCCATGAACTCACTAAGAGTGTTTTCACTGTGTCAGTGGCATCTACGACCACCACTGACTTACCTGGGCAGTGATGGGAGCTATCACTCATGTCAGGATCCAGCCCGGCTGCTGAACTAACATGACAGAAGACGAGCCAGGGAGGGGGCAGGGAGACACATGGACACACGTCTGCCCCCACCCCTGCACTGCGTGCAGCGGCACCTGGAACCCGACCTCGGTGGCAGCTAGCCCAGGCTGTGAATCAGGGGTTTCCCCAAGTCATAGCTCAGGCTAGCCCCCACCATGGTCAATATCTATCCCACGGAAACATCTGGTAGCTGTTCCCAGCCACTTTTAAACGTGACAGTGCTCCCTGTGCCAAAGTGGGGGAATCGGTGGCAAAGTGGGTCACTGTCACGTTTGAAAGCACCCTAAGTGACCTTGGGTGAGTCACTGTCTCTCAGCCTCAGTTACCCATCTGAAAAATGGGAATAGTAATGACCTACCTCACAGGTGGACTAGATAAGGGTTTTTACATACTTTCAGCATTTTAATGAATTTTAAATTGTATATTGTTTCTTTTATTGCTATTATTGTGGTATATTTTGTAAGCTGCCCCGAGCTGCTCTGTGAGTGGGAGGGTGCGGGGTAAAAGAATAGCAAAATAAATATAAATAAATAAATAAGGATTGTGCAGCACTTTGAACACTGAAAGTGCTATGTAGATGATAAATAATTATACATCCAACCCTCAAAAAACACAGGTTGGGACCACAGCTACACTGGCCTGTGTACTATATGAAAGAGCCCTAGGTCAAAGGGGGTTTGTTTGCCATGTTTTCTTTGTAGCATCCAGAGCTGTGCACGAGGAACGTGCTCGGCACACTTGCCATGCAGGGATCAGTGAGGCTGAAATATGCTTAGTGAGGAGGGAATGTCTGGAGACTTTAAAAAACAAGCCTCTAATAAACTGAGCAGACGTTGAAGCCAGTTTTCAGAAGTTTACTTCTTGTGCCAAATCTGGATACGTTTTCACGGGGGCTGCAGCAACACCCACACTGCTCCCTGCCAGATGTCAAGTCTCTGGGAAGCACTAGAGCTCCATAAGGAAAGGAGGGGAAGCCTCACATTTACAAAACTACCCAGTTTTCATATTCTGGAACAGCTGTGTTGTTTGTGATGAAAGTTTCCAAAAATAATTAGTCTGGCAAGAAAGGAAGCATGAAAATGGTTAGCTCTAGTTTGGCAGAGCTGTCAGAAATGAAAACAGGGGCACATAACCTAAAGCTGCAGGCAACTTAGCCAGTATGTATCACTGTCTATAAAGAAAGCTTATCAAAAGACTTTCCCAGAGACTCAGGTTATCTAGGCAGAAGGTAGCCTCAAAATGCCTTGCTGGTTCATTTGGAGAATTTCATTCCCACACTCCCCTGTCCGGGAGCATGCACAGGCCTCAGGCAGAAACTGGAAGGGCATCTCCGAACACTTCCTGTTTGTTCCTCGGACCTGTACATGCTCCAGGACAGAAATTGGCCTAGGCCTCAGATCATGCCTCCAGGCCCTGTCCCTCCCTCCACTCTTCCTGTCACCACTGCTCTCTCCCGCCACACTGGAAGATTGCCTTCATTGTCAACTCTGCACCGGTGCTGAGTGCTGACACTCCCCAGTCAAAGCCTTCAACGCTGCCCCTTCCCAGCACCCACCCCCAGGACCCAGGTAAGACAGGGAAAGAGGGGGGAATGGGGAGGATTTGCTCCCCAGTTGGTACTTTCACAGGTATTTTGGACAAAGGCGCTCCCGCATACCTGTGAGCGTACCCATGGGTAGTAAACTGAACCATTCAGTTCAACCCTACCTAAAATGCTCATATTGCACATTTGTGTTTAGCCTTCATCTCTGCCTTCTTCCCCACAAGCACACTTGTTCAGCACTTGAGACTAGATGTTGGACCCATTGACCAGATTAAAACAAAACCCAGCTGTAGTTTGTATTTGGCACAGAGTCCAAGAGTGTCCAACTCCTGCTTTAGACTACGCGGACTATTCCCTATTCAGTTTTCCAGTGTCACCAAATTAAAGCACCAGCTGTTCTCCTCCTGTGGCCTCAGGCACATACCTGTCATTTAGGAGTTGTTATTGGCAGCTTCCAAGGCCCTTTTCAAATGGGCCACGGTGGGTGGGGGAATGGGGGTGCAGCCGTGGTATCGGAGCTCATTGCTCCATGCGTGGGTGATGGGTGGAGATGGGTGTACACACACGCACCTCCACCCATCCCCCACGACATTCCCATGGGTGCCTCCACCCATCTCTACGCAGCAAAACTAGGTGGAGATGGATGGGGGCATCTTGTGCGAAAAGGGCCGAAGACACCATTCAGCTCACCAGCCCACAAGCCGAATGCTCAGCTATCTAACAATGTCCTGTCCCTAAAGTCACATCACAATCCTGCCAAGTTTAAGTAAAAACGGAAACAATTTCAAACTCTAAATGTGCTTATTCTCTTTTCAGTTGCTCTTTGTGTTTGCCATTACTCATCACAGAGGAGTTTTCATAAACCCAACTCTGCTTCTTATAATTGTAACCACATTAATGTGAAGTGGGAGAGGAAGGGAACCACACCTTCACGCTGCGTTCTTACATCTGACAACTTCTTTTGCAAGGCAGCTGGTTAGCACTTCTGAGAAACTAGAGTTACAAAGAAATTTAAAATGCTCTCAAAAACGGGGAATATAGTTGGACAGGGCCAGCCTTGAGGGAGGGTAGGTAGATGGAGCAGTTGTCTTGGACCCCACCTTGTGTGGGGTCCCACAGGAAATGCTTCCCAGAAACCTCAAGAGCAGCACAACAGGGCCCCAGAAGCCCTGCTGCCATTGCTAGGCCACTCCTGATGCTTGCAATGCTAGGGCCCTGGGTCTCATCAAGAGCAGCAGCAGTGGGGTAGGCTTATGAGGTCCGTCAGGAGGGGCAGCAGCAGTAGAAGATCTGAAGTCTTTCAGGAACAGTGGTAGCACTCTGCCCTCCATCCCCCGCTTGAGCAGCCCCAAGGAAGCTGCTTTCTGCATGACCTGCCCTGACACCCCACCTCTTCCTTCAGGCCCTACCACTTCTAAGGCTGACCCTGGTTAGAGATGCAGCAACAGGGGTGGTGCGCATTGCAGGGCACCAGGGGCATTGCCCTTCCTGACCTGATTCACCTCCGCACGCTCTTCATGCTTTTAAAAAGAAAGAAAGAAAAAAAAAAGAAAAGGGAAAAAAAAACCTTCACCTGAGTCCCAAAGGGGGGGGGGGGGGCAGGAATCCGCTCCAGACTTGTTCCGAATCCTCCACGTTCAGCAATCAGCTGATCAGCATCAGCTGAGTGCCCAGTGGTGTTGTTGTGCCTCCCTGGGCACATGTGCCGGAAGGAGCAGGAACTGGAGGCTCAGGGAGGAGAAACTGAGGGGGTCGGGGCCAATTGCAGGCCATGGCTAGATTTTATTTGGCCCATTTCAAATTCCTGGATCTGGCCCTTGGATCCAGTTCCTGCCACCAAACACTGGAAGAGTGAGCTCAGGGCAAGGGAGCAGAGCTGAGGAGATGCACACAAGGATAGGGGACAGATCCATGGCACAGATCCATGATCTGGGCCCTCCACTTTGTAACCCCCACCCCCGAACACCCATCCCCCAACTTTTATGTATCTCTTGGAGCTTGTATTAATTTTCAAAGTGTGCACAGAAGGGAAAAGATTCCCCATCCCTGGGGAATCTAGTGTAACAATGCACAGGGGCACATCACCAGCTGTAGCAACTTTATTAAGTTTTCCTTAGACTTAGATGCTGTCCAGAGCTTTTATTTTATTAGAGAGAGAGAGAGAGAGAGAGATCAGTTGTCAGGCAGTTTATCCTAGCTTGGACAACTAACAGCAATGGAATCAGCAGCAGCACAACTGGTTGCCAACATAATAATCAACTGCTGTGTTCTCATTAATCACAGCAACGAAATGTCCAGCTCAATGGCTCTGATTATTCCTAGTGCTTTCTGGGCTAGATGGCAGTGGCGGCTCGCCTGCTTAGCTGCTTTAATCAAGTTTGTTGTTACTGTTCCAGCCTAGGGGTCATTTGGAGGTCAAGCCCAGGTGGTGGCCCCATTTGATGTAAGTGATGGGGATGGGTAGCTGTAACTCCTGCAGTACTACATCTCCTAACAGCTAGCAGCAGGGCTGAACATGGTGCTCTTTACATGTTACAATGCTCTTTGCTCTGTCTGGTTTCTAAAGTCTAATTTTGTGCTCCATCATCAGCTCAAATAAAATCCACTTCATCAATCGGCATGGGTTAGCCAATTAAAAAGACTTGAAGAATTTCAAGAAGAACCAGTAGACAATGTGCTTGAACAACAAAGTGCTAAATGTCGAACATCTATTTATGCAAATGTCAAAAAATGAAATTTTCTAATCTGGATAACGAGGGGCAGGGAGGTAGGACCTACTTGAGTGGGGGGGACTTGGCAGTATGCCTGGATGCAAGACGACAGGGCCTGGTAGACCCACCAAAACATTCTGAAGGTGGACAGGGCAGGACCCACCCATCAAAAGAATGCACCAGATGCTCATCAATGCATCAAAAGAATGCAAAGGTAGGCCTGCCAACACAAACCACCTTCCTGCTCACATAAGCATTGCCTTTCTAGTCCACAGACCCAGCACGCCCTATCTCCCACCACACTTCTAGTTGCTTCTGCCCTACCCTCCTCCACTCCAGTCCATGGAGGAATACAGGTTCTCCACTCTTGCTTCATAGGACGTTTTCAGACAAGACACTTCCCAAACACCTCCCACCCACTATACCTGTTACAGGGCACTCATAGGGCAACAATGCAGCCCTAGAACATGTATAGTGGGTGTGTAGGTGGTGGGCGGAGAGTGTCTTGTCTGAAAATGCCCATTAAATTGCATTTAACTCTTTAAAATGAGATTTAGGAGGCTCAAATGCTTTTTTATTAACTTTCTTTCAGGAGAGAAAATTTTATTCTAGCTCCAACTTAGGACATTTTCACACAAAACATATTGTCCAATGAGCTAGACAGCTGCAGTGCCAGTTGATAAGCGTTTAGGCTGGTGGGCTGGGCCACTTGAGGACAGAGTTACTTTAAAAAGTTACCATTGAATATACAATGAATAAAAAAGCGCACACCAAATAAATGTCTGCCCCTTTTCTCAGCAGAGTGTGCTCCTCTGGGGATAGGTTGCAAGTTCAACATCTGGGTTTGGTATGCATCTAATTCAGAGCCTCTCCTGAAGTCTTATCTGACAAACAGTTTTGCCTTCTCGGACTGGAATCATCTGGCTGCAGGAGCAAGACACACAACTAAGCAGAAAAGAATGTTTTGTCTTTCCTTCCATCTGCTCACCCACATAGGGACTACAATCGTTTTAGAACTGGGAGGTGAGAAGGATGGGTTACTGCAGCAGAGAAAGGCAAGACAAGTTGTCTTCTGCTAAGATGAGCATCTTGTTCTTACAGCCAGACAATCTTAGTTCAAAAAGGCAAAGCCCTGAACCAAACCCAGAGACGGAATTTGTAAGCTATCCCTAAACCATCTCTCTCTGCTAACGAGAAGCAGGGGAGAAAATACAATGAAAACGGTTCTGTGAAAAGCTGATGACCGAGAACAACGCTGCTACTGCCCCATAGCCTTTCCCCTCCTCCCTCCACTCCCAGACTCCTCATTTTGGAAAAGCAGTTTTCTGTTTGCCCTGATCTGACAAAGCAGCCTCTCTCCCACCTTCCTCAGTTGCTGACTGCCAGAAACTCACCTTCCTAGCCTGAACCTTCCTCAAATAGCAAGAAAGAGCCCTCACAGAACCACAGCCCTGTCATAGGACTACCATCTACCATAGGTTACATTTTACTTGCTGGGTGGCTACAGCAAAACACAGAGTTCAAGTCCTGCCCTTTATAGAAATGCAAACACATTAACAGTGCAACCCTCTGGCAGGACAATGCACATTCATGCTAGCAGTTAGCACAGTCCCATTCGCTTCTATGGGACTTAGGCTGCTTGCCCACATTACACAATCTAACGTTAATTTCTGTCTAATATTAGCTATTGTAATGTGGGAAAGCAGCCTTCCTCATTCGGCAGAGAAACTAACATTAGTTTAATAATGGATAACAGGGCTGGGAAATCCAGCCCTGTCACTCACGTGAGTAGACATTAACCTTAAATTTGAATGTGTGCAGTGCATTCAGATTTAATGTTAATTAAACTCACCGGGAAACTCACCTAGGCAAGCATCCCAGGAGAAGGGCTCCAGGCAACAGCAGCTGTCTCCAGGCACTTCCTCACCACAAAAGCTTCCCTCATGCACTGGACCCAGCTTCTTGTTGCCGAGGCTGTCTGGAACACGTGGTGCCACTGCTGCCAGGGAAACGCTACTGGCTGTCTGTGGAGGTTGGGGCAGCAGCAGCAGCAGCTGGTGAGTGTGGGTGGGCTGGGGGCTGCAGAGACTGAATGCAGGGAAGGAGCCATTGTTTTTCACAACAGATCTACCCAGTGAAGAAACACCATGAGAATTTCACATGGGCATGCAGCCCACGTGGATCTCACATAACTGCTGTTTTCTCATGAGGTGTATAGTAGACATGTATAGTAGAGCCACATAGCCTAGAGAAAATCAAAGCAACACACACTAGCAGCATCTAAATCTGCATTTTCTTTTTTAGAATTCATTTCAATCTCTAAATACTTTATCTCATAGCAGGCACTAGACCCAATGACAATGTGTTCCAGATTAAGGAATTTTGCTTAGCCAAACAGTGGGATAACCTTGAGAAGCTCTGGCCACTAGATATGTAACAATAGCAGAAGCAGATGGTTGGCTGTGGGAAGCTAGGAGGACACATCAAAGTAGAGGGAGGAAGGAGGGAGTTCAAGGAACCTACATCTAAGGATTGGATTTAAAACTTAAGCAAAGTTAAACTTAGCAAAAGATTGTGGAAGTTCAAGATAAATAATATGACATTGTGTGGGTGTGAGAATAAAAACTGAATTAAAGCCACATCACTCAGGTAATAAAGAAGCCATCAAAACACATGCCATTGTACCTAGCACCAACATATTAAACACACAAATACACACATGCAAAAATGGGAGAGATTTGTCCTAGGTTTGCAGAAATTTCTGTTTGAATGAAAGTAACCCTAGAGAGTGGTGCAGAAATCCCTGATCTGCTTTGAGCTTTCACATGCAAGTGTTTTCACTAGAAAATCTTAATAAATCTTAATTACCTTCAAAAGTTGCAATTTGGTTTCAAGTTCCATTCTTCTCACTATCATAGCACCATTCATAGTCTCCAGTCTGTCAGGGAAACAAGGGAAACAGGTAAAGAAATTGAGCAAGGACTATTTAAACATGCATGTTGTTCTTGTTTCATGTTTTTGTTACAATAACACCCAGAGAAACTAATCAGGATTAGGATCCATCATGCCAGGAAAATGGGTAAGATGACACAGTCCTTACTAGGGCTGAACCGAATAGTGCTTCTGGGTATTTGGACCGATTTTCTAAGTTCTGACTAGTCGGTCCGAGTGCTTGGAGGCAATTCGGTGTTCTTGCCGAAGCTTTGGACTTCGGAGACAGAAGCACAGAATGTCAGAAAACTTCAGAAACTTTGAAAACTTCGGCACCACCTTGGCGCATCAGTAGGTGTTGCCATGTGCAGCACCTGCAGCCGTTTAATTGCCTAGGCAATCAGGGTGCGCACAATAACATATCGATTCTCATCCTCCATCCCCCTTTATTGCTTAACCAATCAGGGTGCACAACAACACTCTGCAGCCCTTCCTCCTCCCCCTTCCCCCCCCCATACCATATATAAGGGGCTGCAATGCAGCAGTCTTTTTCTGGTGTGGGAAGGAGAGGGAGAGGGAAGGAGCTGTTAAAAAAAATAGGAAATTATATATATATATATATAGCACACACACTTGGGGAGGAGAGAGAGAGAGCGAGCGAGAGAGAGAGAGAGAGCGATAATAATACTTAGGTTTATAAATTAGGATAGGATTTGTTGTTGTTAGTATATATAGTTACGTTATAGGATATCATTATATATGGTTATAGTTAAGGAACAGGATAATAATATTTATAGTTTAGGATATAGGAGCAGGGTATCTATATCTTATTATATATATAGTCAGGGTTGGGTTAGACTAGGCAGCATGTCAGAGGAGGAGACCAGGGCAGTGGAGGAGTCTAAGGCCGTTTTTAGACGAGCGCGGCGGCGCCCGCGCTTGTTTCCAAAAAAGCCGGCAGCCCATTCCACACGAGACGCTGCCGCCGAATACGCGCATGTGCGGCCCGACGCGCATCCATTTCCAGCCGCGTCTGACCAGCCTCGATCGCCGACCCGGTCAGTTCGCGCACGGAAATGGATGCGCGTCGGCCGCGCATGCGCGTATTCGGCGGCAGCGTCTCGTGTAGAACGGGCTGCCGGCTTTTTAAAGAAACAAGCGCGGGCGCCGCCGCGCTCGTCT
>QEPC01005340.1:816303-833885 GCA_003113815.1 Sphenodon punctatus
GCAGGATGAAGAGGAGTTGCCCCTGCCCCCAGAGCTGCATGGTCTGATTTGTGCCATCGAGTCTGGGCGTGCAGCTCTGGACCAACTGTCCCAAGCATGTGACTCCTTAGTGGGGCAGCATCGTGACCTGGGAAGTCATCAGGTGGAGAACGCAGCCTACTGCATCTACATGAGGCAGACACGGCAGGCCAACGTCATGTTCTACTGGGCCCTGATGGAGCATGCTGGGGGGATATCCCGGGGGGGGGGGAGGTATCCTGGTGGCCAGATGCCACTTGGGCTGCTGGCATACAGGTGTCCCCAATGCCAGAATACCCACCAGTACCAGCACTGCCACCCAGGATTCTCCCCTATCCCAGGGTTCCCCAAGGGATACCTGCCCTTGCTCCTGCTGGGGACCCTGGTGAGGAGTCTTCTGTTGCTCCTGTGGTGGATGTCAGTGCTTCCTCCCACTCCTCCTCTGAGTCTGCCTGACAAATCGATGAGGACTGAGGGTTCCTCCAGTCTTTGCCCTCAGATGCTGTCTCCTCTGACTTTGGGTTCGGTTAGGTGACGTAGGTAGTTCTTTGTATTACTTTAGTTAAGTTAACAGTAGTTAGATAGAATTAGATGTAGGTTAGGTGTTTCTTATAGTTGGGTAGGATAGTTTTGGTTTTGGTTTTTTTTTAAAAGGAAACTCCCCTCAAGGACTGGTACCTTGTCGTGGTTGAGGGAGCTTATTTCCCTCTGTCTTGTACAGTCTCCAAAACCTCTTCATAGCATCATCATTAACAGAGGGAAAACCACAGCCAGTCCCAAATCGGTCCCCACCCCCCCAGCCCAGGCTAGAAGTCCATCATCTGCAATGCATTAGCCACTCTGGTGCAGCTGTGCAGAGTACGTGATCTCATTTGATACGTCACATGCAGCAGCTAGAGAGCACCCTGCTCTGGGCAGGCCGGGGTACTGTGTGATCTGATGAGAGAGATGCTCCTTAAAATTCCTCTCGCCTCTGTATTGGGGCACGCACTCAGAAGCAGCATAGAAATGCATGCAGCTAAGTACTACTGTCTCTACTGCCTGGTCAGGCAGGGGCAGTGGGTGATCTGTTTGAAAGTACCCAATTATTCCTCCCTCCTCGATCAGTCACCTCACCAAGGGGCACCCCCAGGCTAGGAGCAGCCAGCCAAGACTGAACAGATGATAATGCAGCTTCCAATGCCACTCTGGGCAAGTAGGGGCAGTGGGTGACCTGATGTTTTTTTTAATCTCCCTTCCTACTCAGAAATGGGGCACCACAGCCAGAGTGACACACCTTTGAAATAAGCACTACAGGAAACGTGAGTGAATTTTAAATTTAATTTCCAATTTTATTTAGCCCCCTCCCCACACCATATACCAGAAGCCAACTGGAAAGTATACCCCCAGTGCCCTATCCGGACACACCTTGGCCAACTTCTTAAACCCACAGCCAAAGCACTACCCAGAAAAGCAGGCTACCAGGGGCGGGAAATAAATAATCACAGAAGACAATCAGACAACCCCACAAACGTGCAACTGTGAACATACAGAAATAATTTAAAAGAAAAAAAACCAGTAGTACTGTGTACCCACAGCATGCATGGCCCACCATCAGCAGTGAGGGCAGCCACTTTTACAATAAATCAGTCATCAATCATCATCTTGCCAACCAAGCAGTGCACAGAAAAACAGACTAGCAAGAGTTGGGGGACCAATGGTTTGCAACCTCTAAGCATGGATTGGTGTGGCACTGGTAACTTGGGGAGAGCAGGGATACAGGGAAACTCCTGGAGCCAGGCAGAGGGAGCCCTGTGGTGCTGCTGTCTGACTGCCAAGCTGAGCAAACCAAGCACCTCAGCTGGCCTGGCAGCACCTAATCATTTTTTAAAAAACCAACCTAGCATGCTGCCCCTGCCTGGAGGCTGCCAGAGGACCCTTGGTAAAATAAGAGAACTTGAATCAACCACACAGACTGCAAACAACTGCAATCCTGCACACCAAAACAAACATTTCATATTTTTAAAATGTTTGTAGTATTTTTAAAGTATTTTATTGTTATTTTGACTGTTTGTGTTGTTTGCCGCCCCGAGCTGCCAGTGTGCACGATATAAATATCTGTAATAAATAAATAAATAAATAAATAAAAGCCAGCCCAGCAGACACCACATTGGTTCTTCACACACACACACACACACACACACACACACACAGGGCACCCTGGCGTGGAGGGATCTTAACTCCTGGAGCCAGGCAGAGAGAACCCGCTGAGCAGCTCATGGTGATGCTGTCTGACTGCCAAGTCAACCAAGTTGCAGTAGCCAACAAGCAATGTGCCCCTGGTGGGACCCAATTTTTATTCAAAAAGCATGGCATGTAAAACCCCCATGCTCCAGCATTGACCCTATGCACAGGCAGGTCAGGCCGAACCATGCCATGCTATACCAGGAGTACCCCACCCCACCCCCCAGCCCAGCTGATTACACACAGTTAGTGCACTGTAGTAGCGCACAGGGATGGCTCTGGGAGGTGTGTGCCAGGCCAGCTTTTGTTTTGTTTTTGGCAAAACAAATCTATCTATTGGCTGCAGCCAACAGATTCTCTATCTATTGGCTGCAGCCTTATATCAATGAAACTAGTCATCTGCCTTGGCCAGCCAATCGATTCAAAATCTGCCTTACCCAATGACTCAACTGTCCCCTCCCCCCCCCACCACCAAATATGGCACTGTTTCCAGAAACTTCTGGGAGCTTCTCCAGCCAGGCCCAGGTGTACAGGCGCTTCTGAAGTTTTCCAAAGTTTTCCAAAGAACAGCCATGCTTTCCCGAACTTTGGAAACCACCATTTCCTGGTCAAAGGCTCCAAAATTCTGCGATTTCCAAATAATTCCAAAGACTTCGCCCTAGTCCTTATTCTGAACAATTTACAAACCAATACATTGAGTGACTTATGGAAGGTTCAGCCTGAGGAAAGGAATGTAGCAAAGGTATATCAGTTCCGTTAAGGAATGATGGGTCTTTTGTGTCTAGTCATGTTGAAAAATTTCTCTCAATCAGAAGTGAGTGGAGAACAGAAGCAATAGCCTCTGAAGAGAAATGGCATGAAAAATGGAATCTTTTGCAAAATTCTCATTCCTGTAGTAGAATGGATAAAAGCCCTGGACCCATAAAAAAAGGTCCAAGCTTTGTGCAGAGGAATCTCCATGGAAATGAGAGATGGCAGAAGCCTCTTGTACTATATCCTCACACTTTCTTCCTCTACTCTCTCTATGTACAACCTCAACCACACACACACACACACACACACACACTTGTTGTCTAGGATCCAGCCCCAAGATCTTGACAAGTTTTGACTCATCAACATTTACTGTCCTTTCCCAAGGTTCCTACACAATTTTGGAGTGTGGCTCTGTGATTTTAAACAGGTCTGCATCCCAGCTGCAGGTAAAATATTTTCTCATTTCGGTCCACATAACACATCCAGCCACCTGCCTTAGCATGTGAAACATCAAACACAGGATCAGCATTTGATGTTTCACATGTTCGGCAATGGAACAAGTTGCCTACGGAGGCTGTAGGCTCTCCATCATTGCAGGTTTTCAAAAAGAGGCTGGACAACCATCTGTCAGGGATCCTGCATCCAAGCAGGAACTAGATGACCTGTGAGGTTCCTTCCAACTCTGATATTCTTCGATTCTATCAGAAAATGAGTAAATATATTATTATTTTTTTGTAGCTCTTTAGTGCACCTAAATTAAAATATCTACTGGTTACCTTAAACAATTCCCAGAAGATTTTATCAAGTCCACCATTTGCTTGTGATTAAATCCTTCTGTGCTCACTCCATTGATGTTGGCAAGAATATCACCTGGTAAATTTAAGTACAAGTAGTAAAATGAACATCTCCAAGAGGCCACTCTTTCTGCATTCTTGAAAATAAACACTAAGAGATGCAAAAATAAATGAAAAGACGCAAAGCCACACACTGTAGAAAAACATAGCTAGTTACCAATTTGAAGTCCAGAAAGATGAGCAGGACTTTCTTCTTTCACTTTGCACACATAAGTGCGAGTTTCCAAGGTACAACAATTCCGGTGGTGCAATCTAGAAGTCTATAAATAAATATCAAAGTGTGAACGTTACAAGTAGTGAAACCGCAAAGCAAATAGAACAACTTAAATATTGACTGTTACTTTTAGGGTATGAAACACTTTAATCTTATTCTTGGCATTTTACTCTTTTAGATCATGAATTTTAATTTGCTTTCTTGGTCATGATGAGATTTCATGACCAAGAAAATAAATTTTAGCTACTGTCATGACTGAGCAGAGTCAGGGAAAAGGTTCTTATTTCTTTCTTTATTCTCAAAGAAAGTGTGGTTATAGCTTTAAAAAAAAATTGAATTAAGCGAAACATACGTGTTGCAAGCATGCATGGCTGTGTTGATTAGTGAAAGTACTTAGCTACTATAGCAATACTTGAGATTAGTTCCTTGGTGGCAATGAGATCAGAGCTTCTGCATTAGCCCTGAAGACCTGAATTTGAGGCTGCTGTGGTTTTATTGTGAATGTACCATTATTAGGGAATAGATGACATGATCATGAGGTTCTTTCCAACTCTATGATTTAGCATGTTACGAATGTTCTCAAGAAACAGCCACATGTGAAAATCACAATATTAAAACTTATTGAAGGGATATGATGAGGAGATACTGGACTACATGTAGACTACAGGTCTAACAAATATGTAAAGGTTAAATATGTATGTAATGTGAAAGCTGAGAACTGGAAACTCACTTCATGCAATGGAGAAATGCTAAGTCATGACCTTGAGCGAGTGTGTAGCAGAAAAAGCCTAAACACCTCTGCAGACACTAGCCATAGACTACTGAGTTGCAAATGGATTTCTTCCTGTGGACATGACTGAAAGCAGTCAGTCACCTGGCAGGAAAATTGAATAAAGGATCTTGGAAAAGTACTTAAGGGGGAAAGACAAGACAAAAGGAGGTTGTTGAGTTTTGAACTTCTTCAGCTTCATCTGCATCACCATATCTTACCAGCCAGAGAACTTACCTGCCAGAGAACCAACCAAAGGAACTATGAAGTAAGGACTCTTGGAAACTCTAAGACTTGTACCCAGACAAGCTTTCCACTGCTGGCTGTGACATGAATTTAAATGCCCTTGGACCTTGATTAGTGTAAGCCTAAGCTAGGAGAACCCAAGTACAGATATGGATGCATTATTGGTTATGTTATTTTGATTTCTGCACTCTCAAGTATAATCTTGTACTGCATGCTTATTCATGATTTATTCATTAAACTTCTTTTAACGAAACTTAGTATGGTCCAGTGGAATTGCTAATCCTTACATTGGCGGGGCACAGTTTGGGGTTAATTCTGTGTTTACAAACACATGTGAACCTAGAGAGAAAGAGCCTGTGCTGGGAAACTCTATGGCTGAAAAGGTGACAAGAAGGTTCACCCATTACAGGCTCAATCAATTCTAGAGAGAGAGTTGATCCAGTGGGAGCTGCAAGCCTGGGAAACCAAGTCATGACAGCCTAAAGTGGGGTAGTGAGACCCCAATCCCATGACAGTGGTGCCCAACCAAAGGGAATAAATCCCAGAACCGTGCACCAATGTGTAGGACTTGTAGAAAGAAGTTGATTAGAATGTAGGAAGAGAAAGTTTATTGAGGAATTTGCTGTGGTGTGTCTTTCAAGTATTACGCACATATTAATGCATTGGAGTACTCCAGGGAGAAGATAACTTTTTCTAATGTTACTCTGTGAGTAAAGAGTGAGTATGTACTCAGGTCAGAAATGGCAGAGAGCTTTCAGGAGTGAAGATAATTGAATCAATTACTATGCTTTTGTATACATTGACAAAGCACATTTTTGTTATTTGCAGCACTCTTACTAAAAATAATTATTCTTGGCATAAGTCCATCCTAGAGATACGCTCAGTTTGACTATCCCAGCTGAAAGCACGGACTACAAAAAGCCAGTATCTATTTGATTCTGTCTTTGCTCACTAGCCCAGGTGACCTTTACATGTATTGAATGAACTGAAGATAGACTAATGCTTTGTGCTATTTAGACTATTGTATTTTTTCATTTTTATAGGCCAGTGGCAGGAAACCTATACTAATCAGACACCCATGGGTCTCGCACTTAAAACATCCTTTACAACCGCATTCAGCCTAGCCTGAGACTGAGCCCCAAAGTAGACTAAAATGAGTATCCATAAATATTGATAGACAGAATTTTCAGTCCCCAACCTATTGCAGTAATTCGGGTAGCTTGTCAGGCACTAAATGGATACTGTTTAAAGCCAGCAAGTTACCCAAATTACTGAAATACCTTTACCATTGCTGAATTTTCTGTTTTGCACTACTGATTTTCCATTTTGTGTCACTTACTGAGACAGGAAAGTGGTTAGGTGCATTCAGAAACACGGTAAAACAGTTAAATGGTATGTTGAGATAAGTCAGCAAAACAGATTATCAGCAATTTGGTATTGATAATATAAGGTATTTGGGCTATCTAGGTCCCCCTTTGGGTAACTGGGTGCCGACTGGACACCTGAAAACCTATCTGAAATTTGAGGTATTACCTGTGGGTACAAAATGAGCTAGCTCTTTCAGCTCTACCCAAGAGTTTGGCTTCTGTTTAAGCCAGACCCAAATGTAGCTCAGTCCCTTGCAGAATGCTATGAGGTCACAGTGTTCCATGAAAGATGGGGCCACTCCCAAGCCAATTTTTAATCTGACCCAGCCTGAGTCCAAACGGGTCAGGTAAAAATGACACTCAACCGATCAGACACTACATAAAAAATACAGGTTACGAGCATACATGCAGATTACACAGGCTGTATGAAGGGGATGGGACTGCAAAGTTTGTCAGAACTGTGTCCTGAAAAGATCCATGCTGTTTTGTATCTCTAGTGATCAACCAAAGTGTCCTAGTAATCAGCATAGTGATTACTACTGATAAACAAAGCCCAAATGATTCTTGATAATCATGTAGATAATCATGTAGAACAAACCACAAAGATTTATTCTTAGCAAAAGATACAGTATACCTACTAACCCCAATTCTGTAGCCCTTGATTTCAGCAGAAATATTCATGAAAGGATTGTACATTTGAGTAAACAATGACAGGATCATACCCTGTATATAAGATTAACTATACATCATTTTTATTCTTGTATATGTCTGGGGTGGGGAACTTCTGGATTTGGCTCATGGATCCAGTCCCTACCCTCTAGCACTGAGTTCAGGGCAATGAAGCAGAGATGAAGACATGCACCAAAGGATATGGGATGTACCTATGGCACAGATCCATTATCTGGATCCAACCTTTCCTTCTCCTAGCCTTATGCACCCCCACCCCCAACTCCTATCTGCACCCACAGAGCTTGTACTAATTTTCAAAGTGGCTGGCATAAGGGAAAAGATTCCCCAACCCAATATATGTGTTTATGTTAATTCTTGTGCTATGTGTATATATATGATTGATTTTCTTAAGATTAATTCAATATATTTTACCATTTTAAGCATCTTGTTACTCAAATGTTTGTTAGCATACAGCCTAAATCAGTGGTTCTCCAAATTTGTGAACTGCACCCCCTTGCACTGGTCTGCTGTCTACTTGTCCACCCCCACCCCCCCATGCCACCACACACACATCTTGAACCCCCCTCTCCTGATTCCCCCTCATCTATTGCCTCCCTCTCTTTCCCCTTTGTTCTTTGACTCTCTTGCCCTTGCCATTCCATTATTTTGGAGAGTCCCCCTAGCTCAGCAAGTGTGGAACCAGGTGTTTCCAGCTGGGGTCCTTTTTGTGCCCCCCTTTCCTCCTCCCCCCGAAGTTACCTTCCACTCTAGAGTTGTCATATATGTACATTTTTAGAGGAAACATATGAGAAATACAGGTTGCAGGGCTGCACTTGAGCAATATCGGCTTTTTCCTGGTCTGTCACATTTAGGGATGCACACTCCTACTAGAAACATTTCCCAGGGCTCTGCACCCACCTCCTTGATTTTAATTGCCAGGGCTGAGCTCTGGCAAGTCGGCACAAACTAGGCCCTGATTTTGACTACATCCTTATAAGGCAGGTAAGTGTTGTGGTGGTGTTTGCTGATGGGTAAACTCATGCCGAAAGAAACCGACTGACTTGCCTAAAACTCTACTGGAAGTGAACCCACGGATCTTTTGCTTCCCACTCAGGGCTGTCTTTCAAGATAGGCGAAGAAGCAAAAGCCTAGGGTAGCAAAGTGAACAAAAGCACTCCCTACGGGAGCACTCCTGGAACACTGTGTCCTATAAAATTCACTGCTGGGGGGTTGGCCTGGAGCCACTGTTACTTTCTCTCTGGACCACTGATAAGTGGGGAACAAGGAACACTCCCTCTCCTGAAGGGGGGACTGCTGCACTTCCCTGCTGATGGAAACATCCCCCATTGCAGGAACCAGCAATGTTCCTGCCTTCAATGCAAGCCCCAGCTTGAGGGGAGTGAAGGAGGAATATTTTCTTATTTTGACGCAGGTAGCAATATGCGTAAAGCCAGCCCTATCCCCGCTCCTCTGTTCTAATTACCTGGTACCATTCCTAGCTTTCAGCCAGAGAGAGCACAATGTGCCTAAAGTGAGTCACAGTGGGGTGGAGTGGAGAAGATGCTGGACTTGGTCCTGGGAAGCCAGGATTCAAATTTTTAATTAAATTAATGAATTAATATATACATACATACATACAGGGATTTCTAACCTGCTCCCTCCTGCTCTGGCAGCTTAGGGTGGCTTACAACACAATCACTAGAACAGTACAATATAAAATAAAACAGAAGATACAGAACAACAATATCTAAAATACATATAAAAGGTCTTCAGTATCAAAATCAAAAGTAAAAAATTAAAAAACAATCCCCATCCTAACCCTCCTCCCATTACCCATCCCCTCCCACCAAAAGCCTGGTGAAAAAGCCAGGTCCTGCCTGAAGGAGGAAAGATCCGGGGACAAACGGATACTCACCAGGAGGGAGTTCCACAGCTGCAGCGCAACCACCGAGAATGCCCTCTCCAATGCCGCCACCCCCCCCACACACTGTACATGGGGGACCCCAAAAAGAGCACCCTGGGCGGACCACAGGAGTCGATCCAGGACCCACGGGGGTGAGGCAGTCCCACAGATATGTGGGGTACAGGCTGTTTAGAGTTTTATAGGTAAGAACCAACACTTTGAATTGGGCCCGGAAGACTATAGGCAGCCAGTGCAGAGAACAAAGCCCAGGTGTTATATGCTCCTGACACCGTGTCCCCCATAAGAAGACGGGCCGCCGCATTCCGCACCCGCTGCAGCCTCCAAATCTTGACCTAGTCATGAACTCCATGGGTGGCCTTGGGCAAGTCACAGCCTCTCAGCCGCCGTTCCCCATCTGTAAAATGGGAGTGTGTGTGTGTCCCTGTGTTGCCCTCAGCCGTGTCCATCAGGGGCCACTTTCAGACATGCCCCCCCTCCCCCCACACATACGTATATTTGGACTGCGGGGGGGGGGGGATGCGCAGCCCAAATATGCGCAGGGATTGGGCGGTCTGAAAGTCCCCCCCAGCTTTACCAGCAGAGACGTGCAGGGATGCAGAGCTTGATTTCCTGCTCCGCACCCCTGCGTCTCTTTGCCAGCAAAGGCGCGGGGGGGGTGTTTTTCAGACCAGCCGATCCCTGCACGTATTTGGGCTGCGCATTCCTCCCCGCAGCCAAATATGTGTGGAGGGGCCATGTCTGAAAGTGGCCTTAGATTGTAAGCCCACTGGGCAGGGACCTGCGTCTGAATCTGTGCTACATATGCCTAGTAGTGCTATAGAAATGATTCGTAGTAGGTAAAGGAGAAGAAATGCATATGATAATGACAGAGATGGGATAGTGCTCAATCAGCTTGCAAATAGAAAAGGACACAATCCCAAATTGGCAGCTCTCTTTATTTATGGCAAGCCAAACCAAAACTCCAGACCATCAAGAGAAAGAAAAGTTGCTGTGTTGGTCCCCATTATAGGCAACAGACACAAAAGTATAGTGATATCTTTTATTGGACCAACTCCAGCTGGTGGAGGTATCCAAGCTCTCAAAGCCACTTTTATCAACTTCAGTGGCTTTCTTGCAGAAGTCTTGGCCCTAGAAATAAGACCAAATGAAAATGTCTGATTCACACCTGAAATGCACTACAGTTCAAAAGTGGAAGGTACAGGTCAGATCAGAGCATTTGGAATTACATCCTTTTCTGTCCACAAGTTGTCTGAGAGCTAGCCCCATATACCTGTTATTCCAGTAGGCACTTGAGTTTCATCTTTAATTTTTCATTTTTCAGGTTCATCATATTTTGTCATTTAGACAAACTCTATTTACAGTATTAAAATGTATTTATTTATTAAAAATTTTACTTTGTCCTGCCTTGAAGGTTCAGAGTACGTAGCAACTTATATAAAAAACATATAAAATAAAAATGAACCAGAAAAAAATATTTTAAAGTTCCCCCAAATCCTATCCCCACCTATCAAATGCCTGGCCAAATAAAAATCACACCTGAATTTCAAATCCAAATGTTTCATTGTCCTCTTTGACGATTGCAAGTAACCGCCTGTCAAGAATAAATAGAAATAAAATCACTGTGTATGAAGATCACAATTTGTATTATTAGTAATTGTTAATGATGATGATGATGATGATGATTATATTATTCTGTCATTACAGAAAACTCAAAGTGCTGCTGTTTACTCAATCCCCACCTATTAGTACTATCTGTAGGCTCCCATACACTGAAGACACAATCCACAAATCACTTATTCCAGAGTAGTCCCATTGAAACCCTGTGGGACTACCCTGGAATAAGTGGCTTGTGGATGACAACTTCAGAGTCTTAAATCTGGAGTTTCCCCAGTTCAAATCCTTTATATTAAATCTTTATATTGAAATCACTATTTAATTCAACCACATTGCACTGCTCACCAGCAATTGTGCAATAGCCACATGCCATTCTCCCATCACATTTTAGTGGATGTGGGTTATATTTCTAGCGTTTCGCTATTTTATTATCTAGAAGAGAGCCATTTGCAGCTACAGCACAATATGAATAATGCTAGTAAGTAAGAACCCTCAGCCTCCACTGGTGGCAGTGCAGTGGGCGTGTTTCTAACATCAAGATTCATGTACTTGTTCAACACAAGAAATTCAATACAACCTGCACTGGCTTTAAAAGGATTGCCTTTCACATTATATAGAATTGAGATTTCCAAGTGGAATTTTTCCACACTGAGAAATGGATTCTTATTTATTAAATACAAATTATTATTATTATTAGCTTTATTCTTATTTATTAAATACAAATTATTATTATTATTACCTTTGTGGCCCAGAAAAGTCACCCAAGGAATTTGATCTGGTCAAAGCAAGCTGGAAACAGAAGGTTCATAATAGTTAATAGCCTCATAAAAATAACTTTACCTATAAAATAAACAAAAGAAGTTAGCAGAAAACTACACAATGAGGCAGCCCTGGTCTAATCCCAATACAGTCAGGCTCTTGAGAACCTGGGCCTGATGTGTGCAGGTAGGGTGGCCAGATACGCAAATTTTAGAGGACACTTATGAGAAATACAGGTTGCAGGGCTGCATTAGCTGCAGTGCAGCCTTGCAACCTGTATTTCTCATGTGTTCTCTAAACTTTGCATATCTGGCCACCCTATGTGCAGGTGGCCATGACATCATAGTGCTCTGATGGGGGAAGGGCATGCCAGAAAAGAGCAGGGAAATGCCATAGCCCTGCCCTCTTTCCACATGGCCATGACCTGAGAGTGCTGTGATCTCATAGCCACTCCATAAGGGTGGGGTTTGACAGAAAAGAGGTGAAGATAAAGCATTCCCCTCCTCCATAATGTGACCCCACTCCCCACAGAGTATCATGATATCACAGTGCTCCAGGGGTGGGCGAGCTCCAGCCACAAGGGAACACAACCCAACCTTGAGGGGCTGGGGCCAGCAATGCCCCACCCAAGTGGGCCTCCTCAGGCCCAGCTCAGGCAGAGGGCTCTATCCTGTAGACAGACAAGAAAGGGCTCTATCTTTCTACTCCCTCTCTCTCCTCTTCTGTCCACTCACGCCTCGTCAACTGCCTCTCCGATATCTCTGCCTGGATTTCCCGACGTCAACTCAAGCTCAACATGGCCAAGACCAAACTCCTCATTTTTCCTCCCTCCTCTTCCTCTCCCTCTAACCTGTCTATCTGCATTGATGGAGTCACCATCCATCCTGTTCTCCAAGCCCCTAGCTTGGGCTTTATCTTTGATACGCACCTCTCTTTTAAACCTTACATTGACTCTGTGGCCATATCCTGCCGATTCGCTCTCCATAACATTGCTCGGATCTGCCCCTTTCTCTCTACCTCCTCGGCCAAAATCCTTGTTCATGTCATAGTTATCTCTCGCCTCGATTACTGCAACCTCCTCCTCGCTGGCCTCCCTCGCTCTCACCTGTCCCCCCTTATCGCAATCCAAAACTCCGCTGCCAAGGTCAAGCTCCGCTGCAAACTCTGCCCGTCGCTTCGACCATGTGCAGCCTCTCCTCTTCTCTCTTCACTGGTTCCCCATTCCTGAGCATATCCTGTTTAAACTCCTGGTTTTCACGTTCAAAACACTGCACAACAAAGCTCCCCCTTACCTCTCAGACCTAGTCTCCCTACGCACTCCTGCACGCGCTCTCCGCTCTTCCTCTGTCCCCTCCCTCACTCTCCGTCGTTTCTCCTGCTCACCTAACCGCCTTCGACCCTTCTCCCTCGCTGCCCCCCATGCCTGGAACTCCCTCCCTACCCACATCCGCCTTGCCCCCTCCCTCCGCACCTTCAAATCCCTCCTCAAGCCCTACCTTTTCCTCGCTGCCTTTCCCAATGCCTGCTAGTCGTTCCCCATACACTTACTGTCTGCCCTCCTCGGCAGACTGCTGTAACCAACCTGATTGTAACCAAGCCAAGCACACGCACCTGAGCCTTTGCATCCGCCTGAATGTTTGTTTGTCTTCTCCCCTGTCTCTCCCACTGTCCCCTCTCCCTGTCTTCCCCTCCTTGTCTTTTAGATTGTAAGCCACAGGCAGGGACCGCGCCTATTGTATGTTTCTGTACAGCACCAAGCACAACTGGCGCTATATAAATGTTTATAATAAAATAAAATAATAATAATAATAATAATAATTAATAAAGGGCTGGCAGAGTTAAGTATTTGTGTTGTTTGAATTATATCTATTCCTCCGAGAATTTCTGTACAGAAAAGTTAAGTTGGTATTTTATTAAAGATAATGTAAAACAGCTAACAATTTGTGTTAAATTAGAAATTACCTGAATGCATTCATTTATGATAATATCTGTAGAATTTTTCTTTTGTACTTATTTGTTATAACCTATGGTTGTTGTAAACAATAAAATTTTGAACTTGAATTTGACAAGAAAGGAATGCTGTATAGTGTTTACTGAGGATCAATGTAGCTCTGGTCCCTTCCTAGCTAGAGTTGCTACGAGTGGACTGCGCATACTCTACGTGCAGAGCATGCCTAAGCAGGAAGAACGGCGGAGCTGTGAGTGCTGCTACACACCAGCAGCACAGGTGAACTGACTCCCACTATAGAGGAGTTGGTCTCCACATCTTGCCTCAAGCATATAGCACATGTGGAACATCCTGGGTAACCACCTCAGTGTAATTCTAGTGAAATCTGAAGCAGAATTCTGTGGTAAAAATGGAGATGCACTGGTGAATCTGGTCTGACAAAGAAAAAAATCCACTGTCCAGAAGTCATGAATCTGCTACCAAACGGAGAGGGACAGGACTCATTAAATACTGTGTTACAAATGGTTGGTATAAGAATGATGCTACTCCCAGGCTGCTTTTGTATTGGCTAGCCACCCAGTCTTTGTGGATTGGCATTCTGCAATTGTCTCCCAGTGAAGTAAGAGATATTTAATTGCGTGGAACGTTTGAAGCTGAAAAAGGCAGCAAAACCAGATGATGTAATGGGTCTTTTTGCATTTGAATCCCTGTGATCCAATGGCATTATGGCACTCTTTTGCATCATTTCAAAGATGCAGTATAGTGGCATTTGGGAGGCACTACTGAGTAGGTAGAATGGTACTTAATGTTTGCAGCTGCTATTAAAATGTAATGATCATGTTGCTATGCATTGTGGAAAATAGATACCCTGATCAAAGCTTGAAATGTGCTGCATTGTTTGAAAGGTCTGTGAAAACCAAAAGTACTGAAGAAACAGAATGAAAATTGTAGAGTCCCCAATCATAGGAAGCTTCCTTTCTTTCTTTGGTAGATAAACATCAGTCAGGGATGGTCTAGAAACAAGTGGTCTCCATTAAGGGCAGGGGAATGGACAAGGCGACCTCTTAAAGAACTTTCCTGCCCTAAGATCCTATGATCTGAAATTTGAAAAAATCCAACTCAACTTCAAGCAATGGCTTATTCAAAATGTGAAGATACAAACAAAGAACTACTGGTCTGTATCAATAACAGATCTATTGTATACTTCCACTTAATGTCCCAGATCATACAACATTAACTTAGTGAGAAAAAACCCTGCCTTTCTGCAAGAGGATTTAAAAAAAAAAAAAAAAAAGATTGTTGTAAATGTGCGTTTACGTTTTAAATGTGTATAGAAGAGGCTACAGATTGGCTGCATTCACTTCAACATGTCCATAACTTCCAGCTGATCCCCACTGTACATTCCACAAACATTTCCACAAGCCTCTTCAATTTTTGTTCTATTTAGAATGGTTCTCATGCCAGACACATGTGCTGCAATTTATCTGCAACAAACTTGGTCATGTCACAGTCATTACCATAAATGTTAGCTGTGAATCATGAATGATTGAGGCACAAAATCAAAGGAAACTGCGTCTTCATCACAAACAGTGCAATTGAACAAATTCTCAACAATAGAACATTACATGGATTTACTCATCTGCCTACTCCTGCCCTTACTTTATCATGCTCAGAGCTGTTCAAAGAAAAGGATTAAGTATACTTCTATTGTTGTACAAAGTGAAGGCTTAATTGCAGTCAGAATATATTATATTATTATTATTATCATAAGCATTTATATAGCACCAGCAATGTACCTGGCACTTTACAAAGAGCAAGATAGACACGGTCCCTGCCTGAGAGCTTACAATCTACAAATTCCGTGATGATAATTGGTGTTTATAATGTGTCTCAAGTACATTCACTTGTGGCTGCTCTATAATGGAGCATTATATATATCCTGTAAGTGCTTATTGCCAATTCATAGCAATAGTTAGAATGGAAAGGGGGTGTTGTTTGAAGCTAGTGATAAACAACAGAAATCTGTCGTGTTTGGAAAGAAAAAGCAAGCAAAAAAGAAAAGCAAAGAGAAATATCGAAACTGGTAACACTTTTAATCCTCTCTTACAAGCCTTGAAGTTGAGATGGATACATAGCTAATGATAAAGTAGTGTTTATCAGAGCGGTGGAAAGCATCCCAGGAGGGAAGCAAAAACCTCAAAACAAGACAATTTGCTGGAGCTAAATATATTAAACTTTAAGGAACTTCGTAGCACTTGGAGATCAAGATTAAACATATAAACCGCCTCAGCACAGCTGTAAATTGAGAACACACACTAATACAGAACAGCCCACAAATTAGGAGCAAAAGAACTTTGTGTTCAGAAGCAAACTAGGATTTGGATTTGATCTTGTGCACTATTTCAGTACAAAAGATGTGTCCCATTAGGACATGGTTTTCAAGATTTAATTGCAGCCCAGGAAAACACCCTGGGCCATATTTATCCCAGTTGCTGCATTAGAGTTAAACTATAGTTGAATCTGTCCCATTACACTTCATGGTAAACTTTTCAAATCTCTGTTTGATAACAGTATGCTTTTAAGCCATTTGCGCTTATAAACATAAACACAGAAAAGCAATTAGCTGTGCTGGCAAAAACACAGTTGGCAGACGTGAGACTGAGCTAATGAATGCTACCTTGATATTAAAAACTCAGCACATACCTGCTTGTGTCCCCTGGGTAGGGTCCCCAGCGTATTTACCAGGATCTGAGCCCTTTTGTTATTCATCTGAGAGCTGCCCATTGGGTCCAAGTAGGAAGCGCAAGTTGAGCTAGAACAGTAGCCCACAAAATTGGCATTGGCATTTTGCTGGATGAGCCGCCTTAAGGACATGTTGGATGACGGTCACTCAGACTGCATTGCTAAAGAACACTGCATGACTGAGGAAACCAAAACTATAGTCTCTGTGAAAAAGTATCAAAATGGAACAAGCCCATGTGACTTGTGGTTTAGGTGCATGTTACATAAACCTCTGCTTGCAGATCACCAATGTTGTTTTAAGCTCACAAAAGAGCTAAGAGTTAGGGTTTTGCAATTAAAGCAATCTGCTTATTTTTCCACTCATGGAGACAAACGGAACTAACTCTCTTCATGCAGCTTTTATGCTCAGTGATAGTTTGTGTATAAACCACCATCTGGTTTTGAAAAACTTCTCTGAATTAGATGTATTAATTCTTCCATTCACTCAGCTTTTCCTCACATCCCTTAAATTACCGTTAATTTTTTTTTTTTTATTAAATGATACGAAAATCACGTTTTAAAAAAATCAGGTCATTACTGAGAACCTTGTTCTGGACATCTATTATTTATTAATATTATTGTTAATTATTGATTTTTATCACACCCTGTCTCTGAAGACTCTGGACATCTATTATTTATTAATATTATTATTAATTATTGATTTGTATCATGCCCTGTCTCTGAAGCTCATAACATATTAGAAACAAAATACAAAATGAATGAAATACTAAATACAAATTTAAGTCTGGTACTTATTTGTACAAGAATCCAATACAATTGTACAAATACAAGAATCAAGGATCCACTCGGAATGTATTAGCTGCAAGTGTGCAGTGCCACTCACTACTCCAGTTCTGTCATGTTCACAAAAGCGAAATGCCGAACAACAAAACAAATAGGAATGTCAGTTCCGAGGCCCATCTTTTAAAGGTGATGTGCAGGGCAAGGACTGAAAGATCAGAAATGGAGTGGCCTGAGCAAGGGCGTAGCTATAATAAGGACAGGAGGTGCAGCTGTGCTAGGGCCCGGATCCTGATGCAGCTGCATCTCCTGCTCCTGGAATTGAGGATCAGGAGACACCCTTCTCCTTCCCCCCCCCCATTCTATCTTCTGCACCAGGGTCCATTCCAACCTAGCAACACCTCTGGGTCAGTACTGCATCCAGGGAAGCTGGGGCCTGTGCAGAACGACAGTGCGGACTCTCTCCCAAATCACTACAGGCCCTCCCTAGGCCAGTGTCAGTGGGAGGGGGTAGGAAGGGAAGGAAACACAAGGGTAAGGATGCCCACACGCTCCGAGGGGGCTCAAATAGCTCTGTTTCGACACTCGAGGCTCCCAGTTGCCCGTCAGGATAGTATGTGGGCCGCTCAGTATGCTTTCGCACCAAGAGCTTCGGCCCCTATCATCATAGGGCACAGAGCAATTCAAAGGGAAAAGGCTCAC
>QEPC01005340.1:840490-883089 GCA_003113815.1 Sphenodon punctatus
GTGTCTCTTCCCAATTCCAACTCCTCCTCCCTCCCCCTCTCGGTTGGGGTTCCCCAAGGCTCTGTCCTGGGCCCTCTCCTCTTCTCTATCTACACCCTGTCCCTTGGCAAACTCATTGCCTCCCACGGCTCTTCCGCACCGCCTTTCCCGACACCTGTTAGAACTTTCCTTTCATTATTTGCTGTCTGCCCTCCCTGCAGACTCCTGCCTAACTACACCCAAGCCAAGCACGTGCACCTGAGACTTCGCATCCACTTAAATGTAATTTATCCCTTGTCTCTCCCTATGTCCCCTCTCCTTGTCTTCCCCCTCCATGTCTATTAAATGGTAGGCTGTAGGAAGGGACCGCGTCTATCTTATTGTTCTGTAAAGCGCCAGGTACACAGCTGGTGCTATACAAATGCTTATAATAAATAATAATATAAAAACAATAATAATCTGTACTCATCCAGATGCATTCCCGGCCTGGGAATTAAAATTCATCTCTTTATTGGATACCAAATGCAATGAACTACATAAAGGTTTGGCTTCATAGACCACTATAGAAATGTGTAACAGCCCGTCTGATCTTTACATGTGTACCTGTTGTGGTCCCACCATTTAAACATTTTGAAATGTTAACTACCTTTTCTCCAACCTCTTTTCCTACAGACCCCTTCCAAATGGCCTGCTATCATGCATATACCAAATCTGCATTTATTTTTATTATCTTTCGATTATTGGTTTCCCCTCATTATATTTAAATATTTGACATGCTGTGATACCCAACCAGTGGTGCACCCAGAAAGGGGTCCCCTGTGGGGTTGTCCCGGCGCCTCGGGCCAGGTGGTTTTACTCTGGGAGGGCAGAGTAGGAGGGTCAGCAGACAGCCACTCCAGTCCCAGCCAAAGCTACCCTACTCCCCTCACCTGTTGTCTACTATATATGCAGGGACCTTAGGCTGGGTCCCTGGGTTCAGGTCCTCCCAGATGGAGCAATCTCTCAAGGGTTTTGCACTGGTCTAGGTCCCCGGCAGAGGCCTCAGGGCATCCAATGAGGCCTCTGCTTTCCAGGTGCTGTCCTGGAATCCTCCAGGCCACGGGTCTCCATAGCAAGGACAGATACAGGCTGGCACGCCAGGGATCCTGGGTCCTTCCTCTTCCACCTCATCCAGCTGGTTACTGGAGCTTTTGTGGCCGGCGCCCCTTCCTGACTCCGCCTCTTGCCTGTTGGGCTGGCCTGGGGCAGCAGCACAGCCTGACAACATCATCAGACCATGCCCACAGGAGCGATGCTGCGGGGTCTGTCTTGGAGCGGTCCTGGTGGTTGCAGCTCCCAGCAGCCACATGGGGGCCTTCCCTGGGACATTGAAGGCATACTGGGGTGAGTCCTCACACATGCAAATTACTTTCTTCCTAGTAACTCCCTGCTGAATGACTGCTTTCATATATACCAGTCCTGTATTTACTTAGTCTGTGCATTTGGGTTTCGGCAAAACACAAAACACACACAAAAGATCTTTTTGGGGTCTCGCATTTGAAACACAAATACCAGGGGTGTGTATTTTATTTGGGTTCTTCTGAGTAAATCCAACATTTCCTGAAAAGTGTGGTATCCTAGGTCTGAAACTGGGCCTCCAGAACTGCAGCACATATCCAGCTCAGAACCAGGCTGCTCTCTGACTCTTAGCTTAGCTGCCTGCTTGGGCAACCTGTAGTGAGCCTCCCCACTCACAGGGGCTGCTGCAGTCTCCAGCACTGTAGCCAGCCAGCCACAGTCCAGTGGAAACCAGTTAAACATGGTGAATTCCCAAGACAGTGACCCTCCCCCTGAAAAGTGGCATCCCCGAGCCAGCCACATATCCCATTCCCCCTCCCCAAGCCAACACCCTCCCCTGAACCTAGTCCCATGTTCTGTGCCCCTTTCCCCAAACAAGTGACCCCTTCCCTAAGCCAGTGATCCCCTCTAAGCCAGATCTATGCCCTATTCCTACTTCCCCAAGTTGCCCTTACCCAAAAAGCATGTACCACATGGAATAGAATGGGTGGTGGCCTTCCTGCAAAACAATTTGGAGAATGTAGACCACAAAACTATAAGCTTTGTCCTCGCTTTACTTAGCTGCTACTGGCAATGCAGATTTCCAGTGTTGTCACTTTAGCATTTATCAAACAGCAAGAATTTGATACAGTGTTTTAAGTTAGAACCGATGTTCACTTCTATTTGCTGAGGCTTCTGTAAAGCGTTCTGGGGTGTGTTGTGTGCATGTTTGCCTTATCGTAATCACCGCAGAAAGATAACTGCATTCCAGTGCTGCATTGTGAGGAAAGAAGTGGCCTTCAATCCTAGTTTTAAAAAGATTCCTGTGCGCCAGCCTGGGTGTGGGTAAAGTTTTCAGATAGTCACAGGGTAAAACTGAACTAGAAGAATACAGAACAGTCAGGCCAGGAATAGATGTGGGAAGGACGGAATGACACATTTCCTTTCAAAAATGTAAATCAAGTACCGGCAAATGTAATGGCTGGCAGGTTTTGTTCTTTTTTTTAGTTACTGTTCACCAGTGACCAGCATTATTTCCCTTTACTAGCAATACCTACTTCATAAAAGAGACATACTTCAATTGCCTTTCCTCTGGCTTCCTGTACAAGTGTGTATATCATGTGCATCCAGACACAAGCACCAGACTGTGCAGAGCAATGTGGTCTTCTGAGCATCCGTGTATAGCAGCACACGTCTGTTTCAAAGCTATTCTGTGGTGTAGTGGCTCAAAGGACTGCTTCATATTGACACAAATCCCATTATCCTAATCTCCAAAATACATACTATAGGGTCTGGTCTTATGCTTCTTAAGCAAAACTTCCCCCAACTTCAAAGTGAGGCCCAAAATATTCCACAGCAATGGCATAAAACACAACAGCTTACAAGCGAGTTACCACTTGCTCTGAACAATTTGTGTGGTGTTTTATAAATGTTGTTCAAAATTCTGCATTTTTGTACTCTGGACAGTAATTTCTATCGGCTGTAACTATCAGTGTCAGTGGGCATGGGGGCATCTGGGATGTAGGTGCATGTTAGGATCAGGGACAAAGGATTGTGGTCGGGACTGGGACACATTAGCCAAGAGACTAAAGCCAAAGGGAGAACCAAAGTCAGGGTCAGAGAGAAGCCAAAACCAGTGGTGGAGCCAGAAAGACAGCCCTGGAGGGGGAAGTTCTAGGGAAGCAAGGGAATATAACTGAGGTGGGAAACAAAGACGCAGGAAGTGGAGCAAGTTTGAGGGAACAAGCAGGCAGGACTAAGGGAAGCAGTGAGTACACAGAAGCAAGGCAGAGATATGACATGAAGGACAGGCCCATAAGTAGGGGAAAACAAGAAATGTTCTCCCCCATCTTCCTGCTGTTCCAGCCAGGTTTATATCCTAATCCTGGCTGGCAGATAATCAGAAAGCTGGGAGGTGTGGCAAGGCTGGAGACAGATTTGACCTGGCTAAACATAGCAAAGCAAGGCAGTGGCTCACAAGGACTGGTCACTGCTCCAGAACCCCTGGAGATCTGGGTTCCAGACCTGGAGCCTGACAATAACTTATCCTTTAACCAATTTTCACCAAATTTGGACACATGGCATACTTCACCACCCATAGTGTCTGGCTCTAATTTTATATGTCTTTGAAATTTCATGATTATAATGCGGGACCGCAGCACCCCCCGGGTGCCGGATCAACCCCTGCGGTCGTCCTGGGGTGCCCTGCTCGAGGTCCCCCAAGTCTTCCAGGGGGCACACAGGAGAGGGCATTCTCAGTTGCCACGCCACGACTGTAGAACTCCCTTCCGGTGGGGGTCCGACTGACCCCGGACCTCTCCGCTTTTCGGAAAAGTTGTAAGACCTGGCTGTTCTGCCAGGCATTTAGTGGGGAGAGGGATTGAAGGGGGGGATGGGGTGGTGGTGGTGGTGGTAAATGTCGCCCTCCTTTTGGCAGTTTTTAATGTATTGTGTTTTCCCCTTGTTTCTCCCCCAAAAACTGATTTTTCTCCCCAAAATCAGTTTGTATTTATTTATACATTCTGTCAAGGTGATAATTTCCCTTCTAGCTCCAGCCCCTGCCTGTCTTCACAGTTCAGGAGCTGTATCATTGAGTAGGGAAGAGAAATTGAATTTGGATTAAAATCGGAATTGGATTCAATTGCTTCGGATTTGAATTGGATCAGAATCAGTTCATATTTTCCACCCATTGACTTCAAGGGGGGGGGGGGATCCCATTGAAGTTAATGGGAAACCGAACCTATTCATGTCAATTGACAATGCAAGGCGTATCGGTTCTTGTGCCAAAATCAGATTAATCTGAAGCAATAAAAATCAGGTAAATCAGATTAATCTGATTCCAATTTTCCCTCCCTATCATTGAACATTGCAGAAGCTTCCAAGTTTCTCAGTGTACAGGCTAGAGACACATCCAACAATCTGGTCAATCAATCCTCGTAGTAAGAACATAAGAAGTGCCATACTGGGTCAGACCAATGGTCCATCTAACCTAGCATCCTGTCTCCGACAGTGGCCAATCACGGTGGCTTGGGTGAAGCACCCAACAGGTCACAATGCGGGATCCATTCCCTGTTTTTTTCCCCCCAGCTCCCGTCACGTTCCCTGATCCTGTCTGACTAAATAAGAACTAGTAAGTTGTAACTAATTCCACCATCAACCTGCACCTGGGCCTGACTGAAAGTTATTCACCCACTCACGTGGCAATCCAAAAGAAAGTGAATGATTTCAGTAGTGAAAAGTAAATGTTAAAATCTGGTGGAAATATATAGATCCATAAATTATGGAAATTTGGCCTAACCAACAAATTCAAACGTTAGTTTAGATCCTAATGTATTCAAGAACAGGAAAAACGTGTATTACGTTTTGAAACTATACAGCAACGTTCTGAGTATAGAGTCTGAAGTGCTCCCTGCCTCTGCTCTGAAAATGAATGAAACCCACCTCTCTTCATGTTGCATTTCCAGACCAGCACGGTTTCTCTTCAGATTTCAGGGACAGATGCTAGTTACATTAGACGAATACTGCTAAACCTTAATGACTGCCATTTCACTAAACTGGACAACAAATTCTGCTTAGCTATCTGGAGAAGGGACTGTGGCTAGGGTGGCCACTGACACGTCACCAGACTAGAGGACACCAATTTGCATAAAATTTACATATGCTAATTTATATTCATTTATTCAAATTTACTACGATTGAAATAGAAATTACTGTACAACTCACCATAGCGGGGGAAGATTGGGACCAGGTCACCTACGCCTGCTCAGTCCATTGTCCATTATACAGTGCTGTTGAAGGGAGCCAACAGGAAAGCCATGGGGAGAGGTGGGGGCATAGGGAGAAGAGGGACAGCCATGTGAGGAAGGAGGGGGGCATGGTGTAGGAGAGGGAGCAACTACACACACACACACACACAGACATAGACAGACAGATACGCGCACACACTCTTACACAGTCTCTCATCTCTCACACACACACATATACAGACAAACACTCTCTCTCACACAGACACACATACATAGGGACACACACACATGGATACACACACTCTCTCTTACACACATTCTATCAGATCTCTCTCTCTCTCTCACACACACACACACACCCCTTTCTCTCTCAGACACACATACATAGACACAATTGCATACAGACACACACACACTGTCTTACGCACACACTCTGATCTCTCTCTGACACACACAATCCTTCTCACATAGACACACATACATAGACAGACATACTCTGACACACACAAACACACTCTTACACACACACGCACACACACACAGACTCTCTCACACATACACAATTAATTAAACTCTCTCACACACATATTCATTCAGTCACTACTCACTCACACTTTGGGTCGTCCTGCCAGACTATCCGAGCCCCCCTGCCCGCATGCCTACTGCTGCTGACTGCCATGGCCTCCAGTCAGTCCTGGCTGTTTGGAAGTCCTGCTGTGTACCACCACACCCTGCGCATGCGCACACCAGGACCAGCAACCATTTCCTGAATTTGGTGATGCTAGGACTACAGTTTCCAGCGTGCCAGATTCAGGAAATGCTTACCCCGGAGGTGCACAGGAGGAAATTTCAAGCTGTGGCTGGTGGCGCCAGTGGCAACAGCAGAATCCGGGTCGCTCAGGCGAGCAGTGCTGCGATGGGTAGCAGGGCCCAGGTCACCCTGGCAGGTGTGCGGAGAGGGTGGTGGAAGTTCCTCCCTGGACCCTCTCCTCCCCCCCACCACTCAGGCTGCTTCTGAGGGTGGGAGCTCAGGTGATTGATTTTTTAAAGTTACAGCAGCTCAGTTGCTGTCTGAGGAGGCAGCACAGCCAGGGACAGAGGGCAAATTCCAGGCAGTACACAGTCCAGTTCCTTTTCCATCCCAGACAGCCCAAATTGTCAGACAAAGAGGACTGTTCGGAATAAAACCGAACAAATGACCACCCTAACTGTGGCTAAGAGAATTCTTTGGTCTAACTCCTTAAGACACAAGAAGTGTCATACTGGGTCTGACCAATGGTCCATCTAGCCCAGCATCCTGTCTCCGACAGTGGCCAATCACGGTGGCTCCTTCTCTTATTTAGAGGTCATACAATCTTTCAGCCTTTCTCCATATCCAGTGCCTTCACTGGAGGCCTGGGCATTGGCTCAGACCCCCAATTTGAAAGGGCCCTGTAACCTAGGAGGGGTCTTGGTGACCACAGATTTTTGCAGGAGTATGTCTGCTAGCCAATCAGCACCCAAATTCTGGTCCTTTATATATAAATTGATTTAATTCAATCTGAGTTTACTCCAATATACTTTTTCTCAGAGCTTTCAAACCAGACCAAAACAGTCTTTCAGAACCAGCAACAACATATCCAGTCTCTTCTCTTCCCCAGGGCTTCTTCATACTCCTACTCCTACACACATGAAACCTACCTACTTGGGATGGGACTCTGGGCAAAATTTCTGTTTCGGCCAATTTCGGTTTGGATTCCCATGTATTTTGGTTCTTTTTCGGTTTCGGTAGTATCGGATCTTTTGCCTTGATTTTTGTACCGGATTTTTAACATTGCGTTTTTTCAATGGGGGACAAACCGCAGTTAAAAATCCAGTACAAAAAAGATTCGATAGTACCGAAGCCAAAATGAACCAAAATTTCAGATTAATCCAAAATAGCCATTTTCGGGTACTTTCAGTTTTATCCGAAACCGAAATTCCCATCCCTGCTACCTACCTACCTATCCTCTCCAGAGTTCTTCAAACACTCAACTGGTTAAACAGTCCTTTTCCTTGTACCCAGGGATTTACCTTTAAGCCACTCTCATTTTTCCTGGTGGCCTCTCTTTCCCTGACAGTTAGCAAGTTTTCTGCCTTTTTTCACTCTCCCTCAGGAGCTGCTTTTACTGCCATTTCTTTACTCCCCCTCCCCCCCCAACCCACAGCTGCAGTTCCCCTTAAAGGGGCAGTACACTCCATTACACACCTTCCCCCTTTCAGTAGACCTAGGGGTTCACTCATTGAGTAATGTCAAGTTGTCTCCTGTCCAACTTGACTAATAGCCATTTATCTGTAAGAACACATCCAATCCCTTTTTAAAACCCAGTTGCACTATTTACCTTCACAACATCCACTGGCAAAAATTTCCACAAGTTAATTGTATGTTGGGTAAAAAGCACTCATGCCTCTGCACAGGACACAAATGATCAAGGGCACAAAAGGAAGTGAAGCAACCCATAAGCACATAAAACTGCCAAAATTTAAACACACAATTCATGATCTTAAAATCTCAAAAGCAGATTTTCTATGGCCCTTTTCACACAGACACTCTTAACACTGGTAAAATGAGTGTTACATTTTATTATACATGTTGCAGGGCACCCATAGAACACAGCTGCAGCCCTGCAACATGTATAATAAAATGTAACACCCAGTTTATCAGTGTTAGAGTGTCTGTGTGAAAAGGGCATATATCTGTCAAACAGATATGCTGTTTTGTAGCACGTACATGTAAAACACTGAAGTTTTGACTTGCATTTTGGACAAGTTTTTGGACACAAAAATGACTAAAATATTTCCCATTTTTTCCCAGGTAGAGGCCCCCAATCAACGCCATGTTTACATCCTCCAAAATCCTTGGATTAAATGCATGCAGTTAAAGCAGGAGGAAGCAAATGTGTTATTATAGAGCAGAACTAAAATGTGCCTCCTTGTCAGAAAAGGCCTGTTTCTCTCAATGCAAACAAGTCAGTTCTCAGTGACGGCATCATCTCTTCCCTTGCTAAAGTGAGATGAGCAGTGTTCAGGTCCCCAATGACTCAAGCCCTCTTCCTGTTTAATACCATTTCCAGAGACACGCAACAAAATAAACAATGCACATTACAGTCCCTTATGTAATCTTTCTTTTGCTTTTTCAAAGTCAGGTGACTTATGTTCTGAGAAGGAGGAGAAAAAAAAGAGATTTAAAATCTTTCACCAGAAAACAAACATGTAAATAAAGCCAATTGAGCCCTTCTCGTCCCTTCCCCTTGACCTGTTGTGCCTGCTTGTTGTTTGCTGCCCAGGAGGGGGTTTGCGGGAACCCTGAGCCCGTTCCCTGGAGGGACCCTGCCAAGTGTCACCATGAGCTGACCTGATTTGACCGCCAGAGCAGCTGAGAGCGGGGAGGAGCCACGCTGCCCGGCAGTGCCAGGGGTGCACGCCAGGGCAGCATGCCTAAGGGCTGCACGGGCATTGGAATTGTTGGAGGGTGGTTCAGCTTTGTGCCCTGGTGTGGGTCCGAAGCTTCCCTTTCGAGCTATCCCCCCTATCTTTCGAGTATTTTCCATAATGCCCAAGAAGGGCAAGAAGAAGTTGGGGGTGACCACTAGGGCACGGGCCAGGCAATTACAGCTTCCTGACTGTTTTGCCATGGCGCCAGCCCCTTCTGGGTTCAAACGGGGTGGTCCTTCTCAAGCTCCCCCCAATCCTCCGCCGGAGGGCTCCGATGCAGGATGGGATTTTTTGGCTGCCTGCACAAGTTCTTTGCCGCCTCCCTTGCTGCAGGGTTCTGTAATCTCTGAGGTAGGAACCTCTTGTGATGGGCTTGAGTTCTCTATTCCACCCATGCAGATACCTCTAGACTCCTTGCTATTGACATGTGCTCTGGCCTTTAAGAAGCAAGGAGAAAGATGGTTAGCTTTGGCCGCTAAGTCCCGGGGGTCCTCCCAGTTTTCTTCAGGTCCCCTCTACTGAGGATAGAATTTGTTCTCTCCAGGCTCAAATCGAGGAAATTGAGTCTCAGCTTCCAGTTACCCAAGCTGTGGAAGGGGATAACTTTTTATTGAGTTTTTGGACAGTTGGGCATGGGGATCTGGAGTTGTTCACTGCCCCCGTCGAGCTCTCGCCCTCCTCTTTAGGTCAGGTTAGGGAGGCTTGGTGTGTGTTGAAGTCCCCTATTAGAGCCAATATAGAACAGGGGGGATTTTTTGACATGCCCTCTGGCCTGCCAATTATTTCAGAGCCATTCCTTCTGGAATCCAAGAGGATCAAGCCCCTTGCTACCCTCAGCAGGCAGAGGAGTTGGAGTCCCCCCTTAGACTAAATATAGGAAAAGGGGGATCTCTTAATACCTCCACGGGTTCCCTTACCAATCTGAGAACCACTGCCCCCGTAACCCAGGAGGTTCAGCCTCAGGCCCACTGTTACTCCCAGCAGGTAGATGATGTTTTGCCATTACTTATGGCACGATTTGAGGGGCTGGACATCCAACTTCAGTCTATTCAGCAGCAGTTGACTAGGGTTTGGGATTGTATGAATGATCTTAGAGGGAATAGGACTGGATTGGGCTCCCAGAGAATAGAGCAGACATGTCAAACAACTCCTTTTTATGGCCCAGCCCATTCCAGCTCTTTAGTTTTTAAGGCTATTGAGCACTGGGAGCTCACTTTTATAACCAATGCCCTGGTCTTCACAGTCTATCCCTTGCTGTCTGGATTATTCCCCCCTTGGGATTCAAAATTTTGAATTGCGCATCATATTGCTTGTATTTTGGGCTGTACCTTTTTACCTTCCCACATAGTTCATTTTTTCCACTTGCCAGCTAGGGGTGGAGTATTACGGATTGTTATTTACTTTCGTTCATCAGCCATAGTGGAAAGGCTTTTGTTTAATGCTCTTTTTTTCTGCCCTTGGGGGGTTTATATGGCCAATGTCTACGCTAAGAGGGGAATTGTTCCACTGCTGCTGCAAGTCTTATCGACTACTTTGGTTCCCCGTGAAGGAAATTCCAATCTAATCCAGCCACCTAGGAGGAAGTTAGGTATTCCATTGGACACTTCAGAGGCCAGCAGACTCAAAGATCTGGACCAGACTGAAGCTGTTGTTGTTCCACCTATTTTAGTTCTGCCTTGCAGGTCCACTGCCGCTGTGGTCTTGCCCTCATCAAAGTTGGCTCATTCTTCTCCCAGGGCTCCTTGCCTGGACAACCTTGGTATGTCTCCCCCTTTGGCGACAGTTCCTCAGGATCCTTCAAGGACTCAAGCTGCTAGTTCATCTGCAGCCCAGATACCTGTAGCACATTCACCTCCTAATGCTTCTTCGTCTGTGTTGCAGACGTATCAGTTTCAATGTCCTATTGTGCTAAGTCCCGACCTGGACAATCATGTTTCTGCTAAAAACTTGAGATTCCCTTCTAGAGGGACTTCGATTTTCGAAGAACTTATGGCTGTTGATGTCACATGCAGGTCCACTGTATTAGGTTCTACGGGTTGATACCAATTGGCTATGTGGTTTAGCAGAATGATCTCTATTGCTCTTTGTTGTAATTTTAGATTAAAAGGCCTAGGTCATTTTCTAGTTTTTTAGTTTTAGTTAAATTTATTGTATAGATTTTATTTTTAGGGTCCTAGGTAGGTTCTATTCTAGGGTTTTATGTATTTGTTGTATATTTATGTTGTTTGTTAAGCAATGGCCTATGGCCACGCTGAAATAAATTCATTCATTCATAAAGCCAGTTTGTTCCGGCAACTCAGACCTGGGCTGTGGAAATAAAATGCATAGTTACTATGCAACACCTCCACTTACTCTATTAGGAGCCTTAAACACATTGACCATAGCTTCACTGTGGTCACAGGTGTTTGAGCAGCTCAGTCTCATAGCGTTTCACTGTGAGACACAACTTTGAAGTGAAAGGAGTTTGCACCAGCAGAGCAGTTAGAGAACCACAGCCAGTGAAGGCTTGTGAAGGCCCAATCTACTTTTATCTAAATAGTCTGGGCCCACATCTCTGAAAGGCAGTCTGCTTCCCTATGTTCCATCATGATCCCTTAAGGTCAATTAGGGACACCTTCTTGCAAATACAATCAATGTTCACACAGACATTGATAAAGTGGGTGTTACATTTTATTATACATGTTGCAGGGCACCCATAGAGCACACCTGCAGCCCTACAACATGTATAATAAAATGTAACACCTATTTTATCAGTGTCTGCGTGAAAAGGGCCAATGTGTGAAGTTCGCAAGAGTGTAGAGAGGTGTTCTCAGTATCTGCTCCACGATTATGGAATTCTCTCCCTGTGGAGGTTCATCAAAGCCGGAGCTTGCTCATCTTCTAGGGACTTTGTAAGACTTTATTATTTGGCCAAGCTTTTGGCAGGCAGGGATAGGTATTGGTGGGGAAACAATATTTAGGTGATTCTAGGGATTCTTTTGGGATTTTAGGGGATTTTATGTTTTTATTTGTTTATATATTTTAGTCTGCTACTGAGCACAGAGGGTGCTTTCACATTACTGGGGGAGACAGGAAAATGTATGCAATCGCAATTGCAGCTCAGTAATTGAAGGAATTAGCACTAGTAAGAATGCACTAAGCCCCTTTTATCACATGAGAACACATGCACATTACTAGGTCCCCAAATGTAACTTTTACACGGAGGCATGTTCTCAATCTCACATGATAAAAGAGGATTAGTGTAGTGCATCCTCACAGGTGCTAATCCCCGCAATTACAGAGCCGTGATCGTGATTGCGCAAGTTTTCCTGCCTCCTACAGTAATGTGTGAAAGTACACAGAGAGCGAGAGATGGAAATAAGCAGGAGGGGACTGAAGGGTAGAATCTGGGTGGGGGTCCATTCCACAGTTGTGTTCTTTCTGTGTCTGTATGCCCATGCGGCTCTACAGATTTCATTCTGGGCTATCAGCCTGAGCCAGCTTCTCTCTGCTACAATTTGGGGTGTTGTACCAAGGAAAATCATCTGGGAACAGCAAGTGGGAGGCGACAATCAGGTAGCCCAAACACGCAGCAGCATAAACATCTGTTCAACCAGCTCCATACCCAGGATCATGTCACTGATTTCGAAGCAGAATGGATTTGCACGTTTGTTATTACCTCTAATAATATCCGATCTGTTACTGACCAGCAGCCAATCAAGAGTGCCTGCAATGATATTAAAAATTGTGTGCATTACATGATGTATTTTTGTTTCAGAGTACAAATTCTTGCATAATCTGCTTGCATTCTGTTACCATATTTTCCTCTCACTAGTAAAATATTTGGCTCTCTTTAAATTCTTTGGTCTTGCTTACTAAACCCTAAATCATAGAGGTTCCACAAAGAAGCAGAGAAATATTGAGATATTTTATGGCCGGTTTCTGTACACAACTACCTTGGTGTAATTGCCATTGACTTCAAAGGGAGTTGTCCTCTAACTGAAAGCAGAATGCTTTTCTTTGCCATCTTACTGGAAAGAGAGGGGGGAAAAAGATGCCCCATTTAATCGGTCTTCTGTGAAAAATTCCCTTCTTTGTAAGTCAAGCTGACTTTGCTGCGGTGAGTGATGCTACTTGGCTTCACAATGCTTCAGGATTCAAAGATCTAGTCTCACTCTCTTCTGTGCAACTAAGTTTCTATGTTGTCCCATTTTACAGGACATTCTTGTGGGTTTCTCTACAAGATTTTTGTCTGCACACACAGAACATAAACTACAGCTTCAGAAGAACAGTTGAGAGAAAGAATTACCTAGTTTTTTGGAGCACAAAATTTTCCATCTTATCAGCAGTTCTTGCTTTGACTCAGCATAACGACTACCTAAATGAGTAATTAAGCAGCTTTCGGTACATTTCCTAGCATGCTATCTAGTCTTATGACACAAATTTGTCAGACATGCTTATATCTGATTTCCCAGTCTAATTCAGAACTTTTCTCCAGACAGCAGATTTTAACAAAAGACAGGCAAACTGATTTTCGAGAAACACGAAAATACCCACATGTCCCCATTGGGAAAAGTTGTGGGTGCTCTGAAAATTGGGTCAGTAATCTCTAAGATATGGCTAACTTTGGATAGATCCTCATCTTTTGTCTTGGGGTATCCTACCCTGGGTGCATATCTCTTGCAAAAACTTGCAAGTTAGTGGCTCTCCAACTTAGCCCTTTTAGGACATTGTCCTAAGTCAGCCTAAAGTAGCCGCAACTGTAGACGTGAGGGACTGCCATGGAAACTAAGTAACCACAGCTGCCTGGAGCAAAGCAGTTTACCAGGAGAACTTTTTACACACACAAATTCTGGGAGACACCCAGATGCTACGGGAACCAGATTTGTAAAACCACAGAGATCAAGGACTTCTTAAATCTGTGAGATCATGTAGAAGTTCAAAGAGCCAGGTGTTTAAGATCTGGGTGAGTGATTTAGACACACAGAAAGTTCAGAATGTAAAAACAAACATGCAGGATAAATGTGCGTGTAAAAACACCCATTGTCACCTGCACACAGGTACACAATGGGTAATTTCAGACGTTACGGGCTTCCCTTTTACCACAGTGAACCACTTGTGGTGGAGGAGCTCCCATAACGTCTGAAGGGGTTCCCACCAGATGTTCACCACAGTGAACACCCGGCAGGAATCCAATTAACCGCTGTTCCGGAGGGGAGGCCGGTCTCACCTCCGGAACAGTGATTACCTGGACTATGGTCTGGAATCGACGGCCGGTAATGTCTGTTACCACCGCTGAGGTCGGAGTGTGATCCCGGCCACGAGCCGGTATCAGGCGCAGCGACCGGATTGGTCTTCCGGAGGGGAGGCCGGTCTCACCTCCGGAACAGTGATTACCTGGACTATGGTCTGGAATCGACGACCGGTAATGTCTGTTACCACCGCTGAGGTCGGAGTGTGATCCCGGCCACGAGCCGGTATCAGGCGCAGCGACCGGATTGGTCTCCAGGAGCTGGGTAGCCGGGGGACCATGGGGGGCCGCACAGCCCCGCCCCCTCCCCGATTGCCAAGCGGAATCAGGCCGGCACGTCTGTTGACCGGCCAGCCTGATTCCGGAGGGGGATGAAGATTTGACCCTGCACCATGTCAAGAAGGGAGGCCGGCACGTCTAAAATCACCCAATATCCCCAAAGGAAAGTTGGTTACCATTAACCGTGTGTGTGTGTGTGAGAGAGAGAGAGAGAACAAAAAAGCCTTGGGGTAGAAATCTATCCCAATGCATTTTACTGTGGGGTAGATTTATACCCCGACCTGGGATAGAAATCTTCCCCATCACATTTCATGTTAATTTGCACATTCAAGCAATGTAAGTGCCAAAGGACTGGGGAGAAATCTGCCCCAACATCCATGTAATGTCTTTGCAACAACTTTCCAAAGTTTTCCGGCGTTCTGTGCTTCAGTCTCTGAAGTCCAAAGCTTCGGTAAGAACAACGAATTGTCTCTGAGTACTTGGACCAGCTATTCAGAACTTTGAAAATCAGTCTGAATACCCAGAAGTACTATTCAGTTCAGCCATATTTATTAGGTGTAGGTTTAGGTTAAACGTACATATTAGTAATTTTTCATATTGTCATTGTGCACTTATTACTACTGCATTATATGAGAAAGGAGTTCAACTACTGAGAAATCTGGGGCAGGTTTCTGCTGGCACTTCTGCCACTGGTGGTAGCCAACAACAGAAACGATACCAAAAACAAAAACTGCGTTATCGCTTGAAAATCGATACCGATAACAAATAATGAAGTTTCGTTATTAACAATAATGAAAATAATAGTTTTTAATAAAGAAAAATGACATAGGTCCCTGGTGCACACTCCTAGTTTTCAATGGCACCAGTCAACTTCCTGAATCGGGGGGGGCATGGGGGAGATGTAATGCACACACCATGACTTTGTTTCTCATGGACTCAAAAGTCCACGAGAAAAAGCTGTCTTCCAAAAAAGCCCAGAGTGCGCTTGCCCAGCACTGCCCCGAACCCTGAGAATTCACGGCAGCACAGCATGGTGATTGAGCCTGCTTGCTCACTAGCCCAAGGGCATCGCTAGGTCGCCAGTCTTTTCTCCAGAGCCCCAAATCCTGCACTTCATTGCCTGATCAGCAACTTTGTTGGGGGGCTCTGAGCCCCTCCTGGGCTCCGAGAGGACTGGAAGCAAGGAAGGAGAAAAAGAAGGCACAATTTCTCTCCCCAGTGACACCAGCTCCCATCCTGCTCCTGCTGAGCTGTTAGTTGGTTTATGTTTGGGGGGGGGGGGGGAGATAGCAACTCATGATTTATATACCAAATGTCTTGCTTCTTAAGAATTTGTTTCTTGATTTATGAGATGTTGGGATTAGCAACATTGCAGGATAAACCAGACGATGACTTGGGGCCATAAAGAAATACAAAAAAGGGTCTGGTCTGTGGAAGTATGGGAAAAAATAACCATGAAAAATGCTGGAAAGACACATGGATATTTTTCCAGCCAATATATTTGGCATTTCCCCTTCCTGTGCTAAGAGTCTGCCTGAGCTTGAACTTCATGACAATTCCATTAAGATCCCATTTCACGTTTTTCTCTCCAGCTTGAGTTAGATTAGATTTTGCTCATATAATGGACATAAACAGGCTGACAGCAGCTCCTGGGTTGGCCCCATTATTCCAGGTTGACCAGTCCATCCAAAGGGCGCCCGCCAGATTCACCCTTGCCAAATGCTCAACAGCTGCAATTCTTGGGCTTAGCCTACAAATCAAGCTCAAAATTTGCATTTTTAAAAAATAAGGAAAACAGAGTTTCATTATTCCAGGAACTGGGATTTTAGCAAATCACCAGATAGCCTGGGACTGGCAATAAAACCATGTGAGTTGACAACACCACATCTGCCATTGCCATACAACAGTTCTAGGCAGATTTTCTTCTCTTGTAATTCTACTACCTAATGCTTAACATATTAATAGGGAGAAAATATGCAGATACTGTTCATTTCTCCTGTTGAACCCGCTATGTTCTTCTCTCTCTGTACTTGGCCTCCTACACATACAAAAAGTTTTACTTGTTCCAGTGCATAGACATTTGTCCTTTGACTTAGCAAACCTCTATCCAGATACTTAAGAAGGCTTTTATGTACAAGAGAGGATCTTGAAATAGAAAATTTCAATTTTGTTGCACTACCCCAATGCTCTAGGCTGGTGCCCCCAACTCCATAGTGCTGAATGGGGTAATGGGTACACCCCAGGTGCAATTCCATGACCATCCGTCCAACCGCCAGTAGCACCATGTTCAGCTGCTGCCCCAGGTTTGGCTGGCCTGCTCCACATGGTGTGCCACGTAGCCTGTAGATGGACCGGTCAACCCAGGGGTGACGGGGGCACCCCCAGAGCTGCTGTCAGTCTATTTACACCCATTATATGAGCAAGTTCTGGCCAGTTTTACACAAGCGGCACGATGCAGCACGTTGAATGGACTTCCTGAAAAGCCCCACAGCCTGCGTTTACACACACTGAAAGTAGCCAGCCACCATAGGAATTGTGGCTCACACGGTCTTTTTGAAGCCGCATTTGGGAAATCCCGATATTGAAGCTTCCCAAATACGGCTTCAAAAAGACCATGCAAGCCACGATTCCTACGGCAGCTGGCTACTTCTGGTGAATCTAAATGCACTCCACAGGGCTTTTCAGGAAGTGCGTTCTTCAACGCGCTGCATCCCAACACTCATGTAAAAGTGGCTTATGATCGATCACTGAATTCTATTAGCAAAATTATTTTCATTTTGCAAAGGAACAGAAGAGCATTTAGGGAGAGACAGGGTATTTTCAGACGTGACGGGAACACTGCTAACTACACTGAACCACAGTGGATCTGGTGTGATGGCAGCGATCCTGTGCACATCTATTAGCTCCCGGTCAGTTGTTCACCACAGTGAACACCCGACCAGGATCAAATTGACCACGGTTCTGAAGATGAGGCCGGCCTCACCTCCAGAACCGTGGTTAAGTTGGCCATGATGTGGGACGGGGCTGAGAATGGCCACGGGTAACGACTGTTACCCAGCTCCATCTCGGAATCAAGTCCCAACCACAGGACAGGCTCGGGCGCAGTGGCCTAATTGGCTGCTGCACCCGCCCATCTCCCCGAGGGTGGGTGGCCATGGGAGCGCGGGGGGAGGGGCTGAACGGCCATGCGTCGCACTGCAGAGCCCCGCCATCTCCCTGATTCCCCACAGTGATCAGGCTGGCATGTCTAACGGACAGCTGGCCTGATCACAGACCGGGATCCGGAACAGATCCCGGTCCGGGTTTCAGCGTGTTGGGCCTAGAGGACGTCTGAAATCACCCACACTTTCCTGAATTGTCTGCTAACCAATGCTGGTAGGAGTTCTGTTGATCCAGTTAGTGAAATTAATTTCCATTTAGAGAGATGTGGTGCTTTGTGTAATGTAACACATTTTCACCAAACAGGGAAGCAAAGAGAATTTTCTAGCTCAAAGGGGAGGGGGAGGGGGGGTGGCGGGGAGGAATCTAAGCACACTGTTTTTCCCTTTATTCATGTTGGAGTTTTTCAATACAAAACATTTCACCCACCATTATAATCCAGCAGTAAGAGACCGAATAGATCTTATTAGAGCCAGCAGATGGCATACTACTCTCACAAACAATACTTACTGCCTGCTTGTAACTGCAAGTGTGGTATAGCAGCTAGAGGGAGACTAGATGCTGTTTAAAACATCTCTATTTTCCCATAGTCTAAACCATTTCCCTTTCAGCTTGTTAAGTTTTTAATACACATTTATAACATGCTCTTCAAAACTAGGTGTAAGTGAGAGACAATAAATGCAATAGGGAGAGAGATATTCCTACATATGTAGGAACTACAACATTCAGGCTAAATTTCTTCTGATTGTGTTATGCTAGACTAACTCCAGTGAGATCATTCCAGATTTACACAGGCATGAGCAAGAGAACTTACCCCACTGACAACATACTGAAGAAACATCAACCAAGGCAATGGGCAAAACTCCTAAAACTTCAAGAAAAGTGGAGATATCTTTGGAGGAAACACAGATATTTGATTGAATCAGATCCAACGTTCCACTTATGGTCCCTAATCATGGAAGCTACTCAAAAACTGATTCTTGGTACTAGAGGAAATCCTGATATATCAAGATGATGAAATACCTTTTACCTTGTGTAGGTGAAGACAGAGGTCATGGCAACCAGCTTATGACCTGCAATTTATGAAAAACAGTAGCCTTTGTATGTAATGAGCAATGGGGCAGGGTCAGCCTTACCACGGGATGACCTTGGGGCGACTGCCCTGGGCCCCGCTATTTTCTCTGCTTCTGTGAACCCCCTATAGTGGCCCTGTTTGCACCAGGGCAGGGTGTAGGGCTCCCTCTTCCTCCCAGTGGGATCCCAAACATGATCACTTCTAGGGTCCCATGGAGGGTGCCCCTGAGTAGCCATGGGGGTGGGGTGGGGCCACCAGGGGCCCCACATTTTCTCTTTGCCCTGGGCCCTATAAATTCCACGGCTGTCACTGGATGGGGGCCCAGATGCCTCTTCACAAAGAAGGATGGAGCACAGTGGGACCATGCCTAAGAAGGATAAGCTAGTTAAAGGGCCGACACTACTTCCCAGCTTTGGATTTGGAGAGTTCGCAGAACTGAATAGCTAACTCACCTTTATCCCAGATTGAAATAAACCCAACGTTCTGTGGCCTCCTTGCAATGCACCTTTGAGAGGAACCTAGAGGAATCTAAGGCTTCAGTCAAACAGAAGGAATTTTCCATTTTCTTGTATCCAGCATTTCTTTTATTTAAAAATGTTATGCTTCACAGAAACAATGGCAGAATGCTTAATATATTTAAAATTGCCACTTTACAAAAACAGTACACTTTTCAGAAAAAGTATGCATACAAAATACATCAGAACAAATTATTTACATCCAGAGGCATCTGCAGTATTAAGCAATTTGGGGGGGGGGGGGGGGGGGGATTCTACAGTATGCACTAGGATAAACATTTTACAGCATGAAGGCTGATTTTATCATTTTAAGTACCATAACCAAGTTCTGAACTCTTGTTTAGATAAAATATTCATATTTCTATAAAATGAAAGCTTTTAGAGAGACTTATAAATTGAACAACACTATATGTTTCTCTTTGGGAGGCAAACTCCACTCCCAAGTTAAGTTACAATGACTAACAGCTAAGCTTAGAGCACAATTTATCCAGAAAATACATTCAGATTCTTTGGAAACAGTTTATTGCACATTTCCTAACCTGTAGAAATATTTTGTGTACCTTTTAACACTTATTTCCCTGTACAGCCATAAGATGTGCTGTCTGGGAAATATGCATATCCCAACAAAAAGGAAACATGTATATCCCTTTCTAAAAACTTCGCAAAGACAAGTGTATCAAAGAAAATGATGATCCTTACCACAGTATTTCAAAAACACAAATATGCAGCCTGCAAAGTAAAGATAAAACTGCTTATCCAAGGCAACTAATTATTAGTGTTCTAATTAGATGGCACCATACAGGGAGAACCATGATGTTTTATTAACAAGAAAGCCTAGCTTTATAAAATTTGTATCTACACAATGGGATGGGGGGTTGAGGAGCCACAATCTTTGCACAAACACAACTTCACACACACACACACACACACACACACACACACACATGTTGTGACTACTTTTCAGGTAGAGATTTAGTGACAGTGAATTCTGTCAAAATTGTTTTCACAGTAGATTCCTATTTAGAACTCTTTGCTAAAAAGTCTCCCAATGGGGCCAATTATACTCTCACAGATATGACACTGCTGAGCTCAGTGGAGTTACTCCTGATTTATGCAGGCAGAACAGATCAGAATCACCCCACCACTCCACAGATTTTAAAAGTTTACCTATCACAGAGTTTAGACCTTTGGACCAAACTCTAATCACTTCGCACAAGTCACCCTATTGCAGTCAGTACAGTATTCTGGTTCTGCCTCACTGGAGTCAATTACAAATCTTCCAATGGGGATGCGGTAGAAGCCAGCCTCAAGCAAGCAGTGTTTAACTATTTGTAACCATGGCTCATCATACAGAAATAATTGTAGCCATATATTTATGAAACAACACTGTTAGAAGTTTGAAGGGTTGCCATTAGAGGGTGCTTCAAGGCAAGGTCTGAAGGCCTTGTTTCCACTGGGAAAGCAACTAAGGGAAATATTCTCTGTGCTGGGCAGTGGAGATCCTTATTGCATATTCTAAATCTTTTCTCTGCAGGTTACAAAAATCTGTACTTTGGGCAAGAGAGCCAGAAAGTACTCTGAAGAGAATTTCATGTACTTGTTGCTGAAAGACTTGTTTGGAAATAAGTCATATGCTTTCCGTCCGTAGGCTGCTGCTGGGTGTGAGGTTATAAGGAATCATAAAAGAGTAGATGGAAAACGTAATGCATCATGCTGGCTCCACTGGCGAGAACAGTTATTTAGCCATTGACTTCAAAAGGAGCAAGGACTGCACTCCTAATCTTTAACAATGACTTTAAAAAAATTATACAGGATGCAATTCAGCTAAATATTATATTTTTAGGTGGAAGAATCCTATATTACAGCTATGCCAATCTTTTAATTATATTTTGATTTCCTGTAAGAAGTTTCCTGAACTTTTGCATTACCTGCTTTTATATATTTAAACTAGGGCTGCAACCCAATTAGAAGTTTTAGTTGATTAATCTATTAAGCCTTTTGGTCTATTAATCAGTTAAGATTTTCCGACATTTATATACATTTACATAAATTTGCATATAAATTTGCGTGTGTTGGGTGAACTTGCCTTTCGCTGGAACGCGTTCCCTTGAGCTACAGACTCAGAACTACGGACTGTCAGAAGGTCCTGGCAGCTAACTGGTTAATCAGGGGACAAATTTTAATCTATTTTAGACAGATTAATCGATTAATTGATTCGATTAATCGGTTAATGGTTACAGCCCTAATTTAAAACTATGCAACTTTAAATGGAAAGCATTGTAAGCTTTTTTTAAAAAACAGGGAAACGTCCTTAGTTCCACAAACAAACACTAATAAGCAGGGATCCACATGCACTGTGTTTTCCTGAAACACAGTGAACATGGGTTGTGAGAGTCTCACAAGAATCAAGAAACATTACTGAGATCTCGACAAAATCTTGGTAATATTCTGAGATCTCGTGAGAATTTTGAGAAAATTCAAAACCTGCTATGCTTATGCGCAAAATGTCCACCATGGCCGTTCTGTGCACGTGCGTCTCTTTTTCAAAATGGTGCCAGCAGTGTAGGCACCATTATGGAAAACGGCAATCATTCTGCGCACCATGCGCGGTGCTGTTCAGTATGCAGAGACCAACTGCCCTGACAAGGGCTGCGCATGTGCAGAGCGGCCCCAGCAGCCATTTTGTGAATGCGCACTGGGTTTTTTTTAATTTTTTGTTCGCAGTGAGGTGGCCATCTCCTCAATTACTTTTCCTCCTTGCCTGCCCCCACAGAGAAGTGGAAAGGGCAGCGAGGAGTTCCGAAGCAACCCCAGACGCGGTGAGAAGCAGCCAGGTGAGTAAAAGGTTTGTGGGTTGTTTTTTTTAAAAAGTGCTGGAGGGGGGCAGGCAAGATTCTTACTTTTCTCTGTGAGAATCAGGGCAATTCTCATCTCATTCTTGTTTGTAAGAATGAATTCAGAACCTTGATTCTCATCAAGAAAAGCAAGAATACGAGGAGTACAAGCCCTACGTGACGTATTTTCCTTGTTTCAAAAAAAAAATCTTATTGCCTGTCAAACTCTGTTTTCCCATTCCTCTGCCTTACACCACTACAATACACTCATTATTTGCCTTTAATTCTTACTAGAGAATAGGCTCTTCCAAGCTGTTTTGTTCACGCACAATTGACTCCAACTGCAATCTCCCCTACCCCTGAATAAGTGTAGTTAGCAGCTCAAACATAAGGCTGTAGGTGGCTAATGGAATGATTGTAAAGAAGGAATTTCTAGCATTTGATAGTCATCCTGAAGTATGAAAGCAAGAGTGTACATTTAAGAAACACAATCTAACTATGGGACTTATGCTTCAAGTAACTATCCCCATTACATAAATATGAATGCTGTTTTCACACGGACGCCCCCACCCCCATGTGTGTGGGGCGTGTGTGCAAACGCCGCAGCGTGTGCGGGGGGGACCGGTGGGTGCCTATGGGGATGCCACAGGCGATGGGTGGAGGTACGTGTGCACTCCCGCATTCCACCCACTTCCACCCATCACCCACGCACAAAGCAACGGGCGCCCATGCCCAATGCTCCATGTGTGGAGGTGGGTGGGTGTCTGTGGGAACGCACCCCCACCCCACCGCACTGCCCACCCCCCCACGCACCCACGCCCATTAGAAAAGGGCCTTCAATAGGGACATTAGGGAAGTCTTCAATAGGAACACTACCCTTTATTTCCCTTTAGGGAAACCAAGCTTTGGCTTCAGGTCTGTGTTTTAGTATGCAACAACATAAGCAGGGGGGAAAGTTTAAAAGTGTACTTTTTATTTTGATTTAAATAAGAGAGGTAACCACCTCATTCTCCTCTCTTTCTTAAGTGGTCAGCATCTCTGAGAACCAGGCCTGTTATTGCTGTCTCAGTGTATAACAATAAGTGAATAGTAGTGTCTGTTCTTGAATTTGTAAAAAAAATAAGTAAGTAACTAAGAAAAACAAGTTGTTGGGAGCAACTTGAAAAAGCATTAAAGGGTTATTTTGTCATGGAAACAATGCCGCAAATTCAGACATAAGATTTTTTTATTTTTAAAAAAAAATTAAGACTTGGGTGCATCGGGGGATGGGTGGGTGGCGCTGCGGATGGGGGTGCGTTCCCACAGACCCCCCCCCACCTCCACGCATGGAGCATCTGGCATTGGCACCCATTACTCTGTGCGTGGGTGATTGGTGGAGATGAGTGGAACGTAGGAGCGTGCATGCACCCCATCCACCGGCCTTGATGTTCCCATTCCTCCCTGCACCTGCCGTGGCGCTCAAACGGATGTCCTCCCCCTCCCCCCCCCGCACACGTGGGTACGGGGGAGGGGGTGCATCCATTTGAAAAGGGCCTTTGTGACTGTCTTGTGTTTTCTACCTCCAGGTGGGAAACCTAGATTTAAAAAATCCCAACCTAGTACTCCTGGAAGTAAAAAATGATGACCTCCCTGAGGTCGGTCTTCGCAGCATATTTCCAGGTGCCCTTCTTCGCTTGGAAACAGGCTTGGTCTCATTGGGATCATTAGCTAAATTAGCCTAGATTAGATTCTGGCTAAGATTACTTTCCTATCAAGAAACAGACCTGCTGCTTCTATGTTTACGGGAAGAACTGTTACATACCGGCATCTGTGCCTACCCCTGGTTGATATATTTGGGGAGGCTGATGACAGATTTTGGCTTCTCTTTCCAATATTTTTGTGAAAAAGCCTCACCCCAGGTTCTGCGTGAGATTGTTATTAGAGTTCAGGATATAGCCTTGCAAGAGGATCTTGGTACCCTGAACTCTTGGAAAGTCGCCCCTACGTTGAGCCAGATAAAATCCGATGGTAAGCTAGAGCCATATCTGGACATGATAAGAGACCCTAGGCTCCGTAGATGTTACACTTTAACTCGATTCCATCTAGTACAAACAGTGGTAGTAGAGGGTAGACAGTCTTGTATTCTCATTAATCAATGGCCCTGCTCTTGTAGTCAGGGAGAGGTGGAGACATTGCAACATTTCCTGTTACGATGCCCGCATTTTGACAGCTTGCATTCGACCTTGTTGTCTCCACTGCTAAGGGAGGACTTATCCATTATAATGGAGCAATGCTATCAGAATTTGATGCTCCTACTAGAGGAGGAGCAGATGGTGGCCATTGCAACTTTTGTTTGGCTGGCCACTAAGAAAAGGAATACGATCCAAGGTATCTTGGCAAAACTGGGCGGCCAGTAGGAAGGTATAAGCCCAGGAGTGGTTTAGCAGATTATTAGGAGTTATGGCTTTAGTTTTGTATTCCTTTTATATCTTTTATTTGTTTTTATTTAGTCTACATACTGTGTCTTATTAGGTTTTATTTAGAGTGGTTTAAGCGGGGGCTTGAGCAGTTCGGGGTTCCCTCTTTAGGTATCCCCTTGCGGATGGAGGTATTAATTCTCAAATGTGTTTGTATAAAGTATGCAATTTAGTTGAGTCATTTTCCTGAATCAATTAAATCACACGGTATTGATTTGGTTGACTTAGCTTGATAAGCTTATGGTTAAATACGAGCTGTTTTGTATATCTTGTGTATATTTGTATAGAAGTAAGGGGCGATAGCGAAAGTTCTGCCTCCAATAAACTAAACTGTAACTGTTGTATCATCTTAGGCCCTTTTTACATGAGACGCACCCACTCATGCCCACGCAGGTTCACTGGCCATGCAGGCCATGAGTGGGTGTCGCCCATGTGACTGCCATGGCAAGTGGATTTGCATGCGTGCTCCCACGAAACACGCATGCCCACTCACCTCCATCCATTGCCCACTCACAGTGCAACTGGCCACAATGGCGATTGGAGATGTGTGAGGATGCGGGTGGCGGGTGGGAATCAGTGTGTGCCCATGTGCACAGCCCCCCTGCACCACCTACACTGCTATGCGCACACCCATCCTCCCTCCCCCCGCAGCTGAGGCCCATTTCAAAAGGGCCTTAATTGACAAAGGAGATAGGGACTTACTGGGAAATAAACTAAGGGGAACATGGAAGATTATTAGGCAGCATAGCTTATTTATTTTATTGTGTTGAATGAGGAGGGATCTTTTCTTTTCAGTAGGGCACATGATTCAGTTTGAGAATATAACTTTAGTGCTACATATAAAAATTTCTGTATGGACTGGGAAAAGGTAAATAACCCACACCTTCTAAGTATGGTATGAAGAGAAATAGTTCAGAAGTGCACGAGAGCTTTTTAGTGTTACTTAAAATTCATTGGCTTCACATCTAGTCTTAAGAGACTAAAACATGATCTTCAAGAAGAGTGTTTGACAAACTTTTAAATTCATTGTAATCTAGTTTCAATTTTTTTTGTTTTTTGTTTTTTGCTTCTTACACTTAGAATTGTTGTCCATGAATCGTTATTTTAAGTCACCTATATGAGTGCAAAATTTGGGCTGTAGGTTTTACCCACAAAAGAGGTAAACTACTCACTGAGCATTCACAGATATCAAAATAGATTCTTCGACTCAAATACTTTCAATAATAGGACTCCTTTGGCACCATAATAATCGTTGAATGCATTTGAAAAACTGGGAACTTTTAAAAATATAACCATGTATTAATAAGCTGATGTTTGAACTGTAAATTTAAGCATTTGGGGCTTACCCAACATCAACCAACTTCCAAAGGAAGTGGAGCAGGCCATTTACCAAGACACTGATAGTTTAAAGCAACTGTTTATGAACTCACCAAATGAGCTCAAAGGCTAAATTCTTTCGCTTTTGCACTTTTACCGTTTGTTAAAGAGTCTAAAACATTGTCAGGATTGGCAAAATCGATTAACAAAAACTTTCAAAATCTGTTGTAATAAAAAATGTAGTGAATAATTACCTTTGGCTTCCTAATAAATAGTGTACGCGATAAAAAAGCATGTGAGACAAAACTGCCTGACAAAACTGCCTGCTTTGACTAAAGCAGAACAGATAGAAATGCAAAAGCAAAGACATATCTTACAACATAGTTACAGGACGGACCTCAACATTTATATCTTTTCCTCACCTTAAGCTAGCGGATTTTCTACTTAGAGCAAATTACAGAATAGCCCAGTGACAAATCACACACACAAAGCTGCATAAGAATAATTCATTTGCTACTGTACTATTTTTCCCTCTCCATCCTGCACAGTAAGAGATCATTTTGTCCACAACTGGTGTGATATGGGTCGTTTTTAAATGAGACGCAACCACACAGATCCACTCATCCAAACACCCATCTGAAGGCAGCATGGGAAAATGCATGCTCCTGTGATCCACACACCACACCCCCATGGCCACTCACAGAGCATCAGAGAAATATTCGGATTGCTTCATGTGAGGGAAAGGGGGAAGGCTAAAATGTGCATGTGTAGGGGTGCACACACATCTCTGGCCCGTTTGAATCCCTCCCCACTCACCCCATTTGGATGGGCGGTCTGCGGTCAACCCACTCAGCACACACAGACTCCCTCCCCAACTGTGCTCATTTAAAAATGGCCATGGAGATCCATTTTTTATATTTCCTAGTTTTCATGGCCTTAAGTCAAACTTTTAGAACTGAGAGTATTTTACGTATGAGAAATTACTTGTTATTTTACGGAAAAAAACAAGAATATTTTAATTCATCTGCTAGATGAATACTATTTACTCACAAAATTTCTGAATCTTTATCGACAAGCATTTGCAAAAGTTCCTAAATATTCTCTGGCATTTTATATTCTTCACATTTAAACGGTATCTTTTGAGGTTTCCCTTAGGGCTGGAATGAATATGATTTTTCAAACTGGAGAAGATAAGTTGATGATTTTACAGTGTCAGGTACATTGCTGATGTTATATATACAGTAAATAATAACACTAATAACATTTGTTCCCACAGTGGCAAAAAATCAGACTTTGCTTATTGAGTACTTCGTGTTCATTTTACGTTGGTATGTTGGCATTCAGTGCTTCATTCACTTTGGTGGTTCTACAGAGGGTAATTTCAGACGTTACGGGATCGCTGCTCGCCACCCTGAATCACAGTGGATCCCGTGTTGTGGCAGAGATCGCAGTAACATCTGTTTGAGCCCCGCCAGATGTTCACCATGGTGAATTCCTGGCGGGGTTCAAAGCTAAGCATGGTTCTGGAGGTGAGGCCGGCCTCACCTCCACAACTGTGGTTAGGTTGACCACGATCCAGGACGGGACTGACAATAGCCATGATGAACGTCTGCTTGCCAGCCCCGTCCTGGGATCGGGCGCAGTGGCCTAATTGGCCGCTGCACCCACCCATCTCCCAGAGGGCGGGCAGCCAGGGACGTGTGGGGGGCGGGGCTGAGCGGCTGCACGTTGTGCCACGCAGCCCCGCCCCCTCAGACTCCTCTCTCTGATCAATCTGGCACATCTGATGGACAGCTGGTCTGATCACAAACCAGAATCCAAGACTGATCCCGGTCCAGGGTTCAGCGTGGCATGCCGAATGGCATGTCACGTCTAAAATTACCCTTAGTGTTAAAATGAGGTACTAAAATACCAAATACTGGAACAACAAGTACTGAAATACCAAAGAAATGGAGTTTCCAAACAAACATGAAGTACCGAATAAATGAAGCAATCGAAACAAATATCTGGAATGGCAAATTAAGCATAGTCACTTCATTTAAACACACATGGATGTCAAATTTGGTATTTACCAATTATTCATGTCAGCCCTACTTGCTATTAAAACACATATGGAAAGACCTATTTGAATGTTGTATTATTTACCTGGCATAGATACAATAAGGAAATGCATGTTTGACACTTCTAAAGAAGAAAGTATAGTCTTTTTACGTGGAGGACCAATCTAAAGTTAAAGAACTAAAGGCCTTTTAAAAAAAAAAAAAACCATGATTGCATGTGAGTTTCTTCAAGACCAACAATGAAAATTCCTGTACATGAACAGTGGATTGGACTTCTTTAAAACTGTGTGCACGCAAACTGGTTACATGTTAAGAAAATCCAATGATCCTTGCTGAGGGCAAGTTTGCAGAACAGTCAACGCAACTTACTGTTCCAGTCTGTGGTCTTGGACTACATTTTTACCACGAACACAAGTTACTCGAGCTACCCAATCCACATTGTCCCTACCCCAGCCCTCTCTCGTCTTGGAGTTCCCAGTGTCATCCAAAATAGGGACTGAATTACACAGTGCTGTCACCAGGTGAGTACATTTTTATAGAAAATAGCTTGATTAAATGGTTTTCTTCCCCAAGATACCAAAAGGCACTAATAGATTTTGACTGAGGGTTTATAAAATGTCAGTTAAAATAATACTGTAGGAATACAAACATTTATTCCTCCCTTACATCCTGCCCTCACCCTGTCATTTACACCCATCCTTATGCCCCATCCCCCTCTCCAGTTTGGTAAAATAAAAAATTGGTTTTCAATTGAGTTTTTGGAAACTTGGAGAAAACACAAGTACGTAATAAAAGCGTTATCAAATCTTAGACTATAAAGATGCGGGTGAAGCCATTATTAAACTGATGCTTTTATGTAACAAGTATTAAATCCGCTTTCATACCACTGCAAAAGCGTCCTTAGAAGGTCGGGAGAGGGGACGCACATGCAAATCAGGCGCATCTTTGATCAGGTGTGAATGCCGAGAGGTGGGTGATTTAAATTATATGTGCGTTTTACAAGGACAATTGACTGTGCTGGATTTTGCAGCTCGATTAATCGCCTTTGTAAACACACACAAAAGCTTCAATCACTCACCTCTGGGCATTTACACCTGATAAAAGACACACCTCATTTGCATGCGCTTCCCCTCTAAGGACGCGTTCACGCAGGTGTGAAAGCAACCTAAAAAGAGAACTCTCGCTTCACAGTATATATTTTCAATGGAACATTTTCCTTACTAGTTTGAACAAAAAAATGATAAAACCAATATAAAGACATAACTGGTATACACTTGACTGATAGCTATTCTACTAAATTGTATTGAAAAATCCTTTTAAAAGCTTGATAAATTTGGTCTTTTACTGGTTTTTGGTTTGAGGTTTACTCTGCATATATTTTCTAAAGCCATAATATTCACCTGTTGTACATTTGGTAATTAGAACAAACGTTTAAGAATAATAAAATATATTTGAAATCATAATGTCTCTTAGCTCATTTTTCATTTTAAAAAACAAGGCAAGACAGTGGCTTGCTGCATTTTTTTTTGTTTAAAGCACGCATGCACCAACACACACACACACACACACACACACACACACTTTAATACCAGTCAAAAGTTGTCCCTAACCACAACCAACAACTTCTCAGTGCTCTGGTCTGGGCACTTAAATACTGTATTATGTATCTGTGAGGTAGAGCAAAAAGAAAAAGAAAAATAAATGTAATGATTCCTTCCACCTTCCCGTCTTTCTCCTAAGCCCACCCAAGCTTAGGCTTTGGAATCTTCTTGCACACAGAGCTGTGAAATGGTCTTCTTAATGCGAAGCGCGGTCAGACGAGCTGCTCCATTGGCATACCAGCATTCACGCATTATCCTGCCCATTACTCGGAGTGCCTTATGGAAAAGAAAAGCAGGTGAAAAATAAAAACACCCTTAGATACTTCAGGGCAGCAATGAACTGAACGTGAGAACATGCCAATATGCAATATAAGTCTTCGAAATGACAAGACACCAGAACCAACAGAAAGATTTTATTTTTGTTCAAGAACAAGAAAGCAGGGGGAAAGAGACACTGATATTCAGTATTACAGACACCTGTCCTTCAATTCACCTAAAAAAGTTTAGACTGGGGTTTCCTAAGGAGCCCGAAGGAATTAGGCATCTAGTTCCTATTAAATCTGAATGAGTTTTCGGTGTCAAAACTGTCCTAAGCTCCTTTGAAAACACAAGATGCTTAAAATGAGGGTGGAACAAACCTTACCTCACAACTTTGCCACTGGTTTGGGATATTTGGTCTGACTTTATGTTCACAAACTGCCCTTCTCATATCTTCTATTGAGGGATCAGAAGGCACAACATCATAATAAGGCAACTGGTACTCTTCAACAATTCCTACAAGATATTTGTGGCACAGATGCAAAAATATCAGTGTCATGTAAGGATGGGGATCCATAAAGAAAACAGATAGAGATTTATTTCTAAATGGCAGAACTCTACTTTTCTTGACATTAGTAGCTTTTAAACCAGATGAACATCTATTGGCGTCTCTAACTTTTAGTGTATGATGGATCAGTGCAGCAGAAAACATGTTATTACTGTCAATTATGAAATATAAAAGGCAAATAATTACAGAAAAAGTTGACTAAATAAGACATACTTCAGGATAAAAAGCCTCTCCCGAATACCTCTGCATTTTCAGAAAGCAGAGCTGTGTTAACAGTCTCAGTTCACCTCAAATCATGTAAGGTTATAGCTGTTAATTTATTTTAGTATGTGTACGTCCTTAATCAAATCTATGTTTCAAAGCTCCCCTCTCCTGCATGTATTGGGACATTTGCCGTTTTCAGATTGATGAAAAGCAGTGCCTTGACCTTGTTTCTACGGTGCTTAATTTGTAAAAAAAAAAAATTGCTGAGGTCCAAGCCTGCTGCAGAGTCAGAAGCTGTGCCTCCAATCTCGGAGCTTGTCGGAGCAGGGAGCTGAACCCTACTCTTCAGCTAGCAATACAGCCACTGGACCATCCTCTCTCTCTACAGTAGAATATAAAACAATCATTTTGTGATTTCATCTATATGCCCACCAGTGCAGGGGACGGGACAGGAAAGTCATTAATGCAAGCCAAACAAATCATCCTTTAATTTCCAGTCCTGAAATGGCCAATATCAGCCTTTTCACATTCTGGGGTGCCATTACGCACAAAAAAGTATTTCCTCTCCAACAGTGCAAGGTAAGCTAGGAAGACATATCTGCCTAAACATATCTCCCTGAACATGCCCAGGAACAACCAGCATTAGCTCCACAGGGCCCTACGTGGCGATATCAGGTGAGGATATCTGCCCTGTGCGGGCACAGACACACCATCTTTCTACACCACTCCATATGGCTGCTGACTGACACAGGACATCACCCAAGAGGCCAGCTCCTTCTGCCCACTCTGAGCTGGAGGGATGGAGTCGAGTAGCCAGGCAAGTGGCTCTGCGCTGGACAGGATCACCAGCAACACCTCTCTGCTGTGCTTCTTCCATCCCATTCCTTTTATGAGAGGGAGAAGGACTAGGGCAGCTAGGCAGGCAGCTGAAAGCCATACCCTCCAACAGTTCCTTTCACCCAGTACAATAATGAGTTTTGTTACCTTGTACCAGGCTCCCAGCAATATAAAGTTTGTACTAGGTTCAGCAGACAATGGAGGTCATTAGCCCCTCATTAATCTAGCTGGAGAAAAAGCTGGCTGACTCATTGCCCCGGCTGCTGTTACTGTTTGTTTACACCTTTTCTCACTTCAACAAGCTTGGACTAAACACCAAACAAACAAAAGAAAGCTAACACCCAGGCAGGGAGAGTTGTGTGCCTGGGATCAAGATAAAAACTAAAAAAAGGTAGTGTGTGTGTTTGTGAGAGATGATTCGTTAAGTGCTGGACAGGGACCATGGCAGTTTCTAACTGTGATCCTCTGAGTGATTTTAAAACTAAAACTATAGGCCCTTTTCAAATGGGTGCAGGTGCATGGGGGGGATGGGTTGGCAGCGTGGTAAGTTGGCAGTGCATGCTGGTGCATTCCCACAGACCTCCACGCACAGAGCATCTGCTATTAGTGCCGATTGCTCCGTATGAGGGAGATGGGTGGATAGCGGGAGTGCGCATGCACGCCCACCCACTGACTGCAGTGTTCAATCGGACGCCTCCCCATCCCCCCCCACATGGATGCCCCCCCACCCGCACATGTGGGTGAGGGGTGGCATCCATGCGAAAAGGCCCACAAACCAAAGTCAATGCACATATTTAAGAATTTTGATTTTTTTTAATTGACTGAGTTTTAATTCAAACCATCAGTCCTGCACATACAAACATATGTATTCACAGAGGCGCTCACACAGACATCCCTTTTTCCCAACTCAGCCCCAAAAGTGGGTAGTACAATTTTTCATAAATATCCATGTAAGTTTATGTAAATTCAGGGTGGCATGATGGGTACCTACTTCTCCCCGTCAAATGTTGGAGGGTATGGAACCCTCATGCAGCATACGACCCAACCTTCATCCAGAAAGAAGGAGAGGGAGCAAAGGGAGCAGGGAGGTATAGCAAGGCAAGAGGCTTGGGATCCCACAAAACACATGGTCCTAGCTGGGTGCCCTTCATTAAGGAGTGCACAGAACTAGGGTACTCCCTGGGTTCCTTAGGGAAACTAGAATTCTCAAGGAGAACCTCCTAATTACCCTCAACTCTCACACTAAACATCTCTGGCCCTTTTCAAATGTGATGCACCCACACGTGGGCATGAGTTGGTGCCTCCCGTTTGAATGCCATAGCGGGTGGGTGGGCATGTGTGTGCACGCCCACATAGCATGCATGCCCACCCACCTCCCCCCGTCACCCACACATTCAGCAATTGGCCAAAACGGTGGTTGCTCCATGTGTGGGCATGCACGGGAGGGTGGGGGGGTGCGGCCATGTCCGCTGGTCCCCCCACACCATGGCGCACACACCAGCCGCCCCCCACAGCCATGGCCCATTTTTAAAGGGCCTGTCCTTCTGCTAATTTCTTTAGCCACTCCTGTTGAAATCACAAGCACCCCACTACCACAAGACACTCTGGATTATATACAGCACTCAGAATACATGCATGGAGCAGTTGTCTAAGGAGTTTCATCACAGGTAAAAAATACATGACCGGGAAACATATGAAATAATGTAAATCTCTTTTGTTGCTTTGAAATTAAAGTTAGCTAGGAAGGTACAATTTGTTATTTTGCTAACTCTTCCAACAATTGCCCAACAATAGGTTTGAAAATTCTAGAAGTCTAACAACTTCATACAGCATATAGATGATTCAGAGAAAAACACCCCATTTTATATAGCACATGTAATATTTAACTTCACAACTATTAAGTTTAGTATAAAACATAAAAAGCCCAGAAATTTTACCTCCAATTGAGCATCTCCGTGCTATCTCCCAGTACGCCAGACCAAGAGAGTAAATATCTGCACGTTTGAAGGATTCAAAGATGTTCATGTTCATTGTATCATCAAGTATTTCAGGAGCCATAAACATTAAAATATAAATATTTTTAATTTTAAGGACTACCAAAGACGAAAGAAATGGCTTACTGACAACACCTACTGAGGATTAAGGTAAGACTTATCAAAATGGCTTGAGAAGTAGATTTATGAATGATGGGGGGTTTGGACATAAATGTACAAACTCCTCATTTCCTACTTATTCCAACTTTAAGGGTGTTTTTAGACAAGCAACTCCGTACCCATTAGCCACCCATCATCCATGTTGCAGGGCTGTATAGGGTGCCAATGCAGCCCTGCAACATGCGTGGAGGGTGGGTGATGAGCGGGTAATGGGTGGGAAGGTGCTTGTCTAAAAACACACTAAGATTCTTCTGGGGATAAGTCTGATTTTCCTTAGAGGATAAATGATCAACCCTGGAGCAGACAGAACTGGAATTTGACCCACATACACTTTTGAAACCAAGAACCCCAAACTGACAGAGAGAAACAGACAGCAAGACTGAATAGACAGTTTTGACCTCTAAATTCAACAAGAGTAGTTTCTAAGATGACTGGCTATGAGGTAAAGAATTTAAATCATACAAGTAGATGGCCTGACTAGCTTTTCTGGCCCAAAGTTTACACAAACTGAGAGAAATGTTTATTTTTCATTTCACAAAAACTTTGATTAACAAGATTAAAATTAATTCAGCTTCTCCTCATAGTGCTTGCATCCACCGAGAACTCAAGAGACCAGGAAACAAAATTCTGGCCTCAGTTAAGGTCAAGACAGCAGCACAGTTCATGGCTGTGTAAAACAATCAGAGGGGTAGGGGGAGAAACACTACAATTAAGAGTTGTACTCAGGCCAGAAATTTGGGCTCAAGCCCAACTGCATTAGACCTAACCCAAGCCCAGGCCTGAGGTAGCCAGGCTCTTCCAAGCTCAAGTCTAATGTGAGTGAGTGCCCCCCGTGAGTTCTGACATGGCACTATATTAGGGGCAGGGATTTCTCTGCCCCTTTTCAACATGGCCCAGCTCCCTATTCAACACTAAGATATCATGAAGCTTTGTAGAGGGCAGAGCTTCCTACAGAGCCAAGGAGAGGCATGAGCAGACCAGGCACTGATGCAGTTGGGTCCCATCACACTGCAGTCCTCTACAGCAAGTTCCTCTCCAAAATAGCATTCAAGGGAAGTGAGCCAACTACTATAATTCAGTTGGAGATGAAAGACTGTGGGATAGTGGTCAAATAATCTTTTAGTTCATTACTAGCGTTAGTATTTGCACCAAATATACATAAAGCCATATTGAAATCATGTGGCCACTAGGAGTGGGACACAGGAGTTTTTTCAGTTTCTGTTTTTAGATCCCTGGTTTTCAGTTTCATTTGGTTTCGGTTTTCTTCCCATTGAATGGGTTTTCCGAAACAGATCATAACAGATAGAGGGGCAAATTTCCTCTCCAATATCTTCCAACAGCTCTGGAAGATATGTGATGTGAACCACATAAAGACAGCTCCATATCACCCCCAAACAAACGGGTAAGTGGAAAGATTTAATGGAATACTGAAGCAAATGCTAACTAACTTTATGAGCAACAGAGCAAATAATTGGGACAAACTGTTGCCATACCTCCTATTTGCATATAGGGAAATACCCCAAGAATCTACCCGGTATTCTCCTTCCGAATTGCTATTTGGGAGGATGTCATGGAGGAACATAGAGTCACACATGTGTAACAAGGGCCTACATGTAGACTACAAGTCTGGTAAATATGTAATGCAAAAGGTTCCACATGTATGTAATGTTACAATTGAGAACTGTAAAACTCAAATTAGGGCTGTAACACGTGACCAAGCTACAGGAAATGCAAAGAGATACAAAGAATGTGTATTTGAGCACACTTGCCAGGCAGACCTGTGGAGATACAAAACAACCGTCATGTTTCCCCAAAGGCGGGAAACCCGAGACAAAGAAGGAGGAAGACTACTTAAGCCAGCTTGGCTATCCCTTGAGAGCCATCTTGAGCATCTGCATACGAAAGCCTGCCAGCCAGTCAGGCTGGAGATCATGAATGGAGAGGGATGAATTGCTTGCTACCAACTAAGAAACCAGTGCCCAGTCGCTTGCATTGAGGGCTGAGAGAAACCAGAACTTATGGACCTTTGTAGGGTAAGATGCTGATTTAGGAACTCAACCAGTATAGATCAGGAATGCGTTATATTTACCTTTGATTTCTAATAACCACTCTGTATCAACTATCTTGCTTATGTAATCAATAAGCTTACTTCTTATCTTTATGAAGAAGTGTCTGTGTCTAACATTGGAACACAAGTGAGCAACAAGAACCCTCAAGCTCTTGCAAACCCAGAGAGTAAAGAATCTGTAAACGGGAAGGATCGGGCCCTTGAGTGACAAAGGATTTGTCCCTGCAGCAAACTTGAATTAGCCAGAGAGAGAAACTAATTCAAATGGGCTGCGCACAACGGAAACTGAGTCACTAAAACCCAGTAACGTGGGGGTGCGGACCTCCAACCCGTGACAGAGGAATGTGAGGGGTCTCCTAGACCTGGTAAGAGATTCCTGGGAAAACCTAGCGGAAACTGAAGGACAACCTGTAACTAGATACGTCCAGCAATTCAGAGAGAAAATAACCTCCATGTTAAAGGAAGTCCAAGGGAACCTGGCCAGTAGCCAAGAGGCCCAGAAGATAACATATGACAAGAAAGCCAAAGACAGATCTTATAACCCAGGAAACACCGTGCTAGTTATGAAACCAACTAACAAGGTGGGCGGGCAAGTCATTTGAGATGGCCCATATCATATAATTGATAAGAAGAATGAGGTCACTTATTGTGTGAACAAACCCAACTCCAGAACACAGGCACAAGAGTTTCACGTAAATAGAATCAAAGATTACCATGATAGGGACATACAGGCTTGTTTAGCTGCAGTGGTAGAAGGAGATGCCACAGCTGACGGCTTGAATGACCCTCTACCAAACCTCCTGCAGGAGAGCCAGGGAACTGAATCTCTGGAGGAAATTGGCATTTCCACAGACCTCAGCACCTCCCAAAGGCAAGAGATGATGCAACTCCTGCAGGAATACAAAGGAATCTTTTCAAACAAACCTGGGGAAACAGATATTATTGTGAACGCCATTGAGACAGGAACCAAGGGCCCAGTCAAGTCCAGTCCCTTTCGCACAAACAGGAAAATCCAAACACAGATCCGCCAGGAGATAGAGGAAATGTTGAAACTGGGAGTCATACAGGACTCAAATAGTCCATGGGCGAGCCCTGTGGTTTTAGTGCCTAAACCTGATGACTCCATAAGGTTCTGTGTTGATTATCGCAAACTAAATGAGATAACTGTGTCAGATGCATATCCCATGCCTAGAACAGACGACATGATTGAAAGGATTGCCAGGCTAACTATCTGACTACCCTAGACATGAGCAAGGGGTATTGGCAGATTAAAATGAACCTGGGAGACAGGTCCAAAATGGCATTCATAACTGACAAGGGCCTGTATGAATTCACTGTGATGCCTTTTGGGTTAAAGAATAGCGAGGTTAATGGATCACATCCTAAAAGGCATGCGTGATTTTGTCTTGGCTTATATACATGACCTGGTGATCTACAGTGAAACATAGGATACACACATGACACACGTAAGCACGTACTACACAGAATTAAGGGGGCAGGACTAACAATAAAACCAGCAAAGTGTAAAGTTACTATGGGTACCGTTACATACCTAGGGCACGAGGTGGGAAGTGGCAAATTATGCCCTCGAAAAGACAAAGTAGAGGCTATTTGCTCCTGGCCTGCACCCACAACCAAGAAACAGATTCAGAGGTTCATAGGCATGACTACTTACTTCCAGCGTTATGTCCCACACTTCAGTAACATAGCGACCTCCTTAACTGACAAATGCAAGAAACGATGCCCAGAGAAGGTACAATGGTCAGACGAGTGTAACAAGGCATTTGACAAACTTAAGAGGGCTCTGTCAGAGGCACCAGTGTTAATCAGTCCAGATTATGAGGAAGAATTCCATATCTGGACTGATGCCTCTGACACAGGCCTGGGAGCAAACCTCACACAAGAAGAGGGGGAGGGAATACACCTTCCCATTGCATACTAAAAGTTGTTAGCCGCCCCGAGCTGTTTGCAGGAGGGGCGGGATATAAATATATTAAATAAATACTTTAGCAAGAAACTGCTCCCAAGGGAAAAGAATCTCGCAACGATTGAAAGAGAGTGTCTGGCCATAGTCTGGGCTGTGAAGAAACTTAAACCATACGTATTTGGTAGAACATTCACAGTCCACACCGACCACTCACCCCTAAAATGGCTCAATAGTGCGCAAGATTCCAACTCCAAACTGCTGAGATGGAGCCTGTTCTTGCAAGAATTTGACATGAGAATTGAACACGTAAACAGAATGTGCTTGCAGACACACTATCACGCAGGTACACACCAGTCTAAGCATGTTACGGGACTCTGTCGTGCCCGCTCCACATGCAATCTTACAGGGGGCTGTCACGGAGGAACATAGAGTCACACACGTGTGATACTGGCCTACATGTAGACTACAAGTCTGGTAAATATGTAAAGCAAAAGGTTCCACATGTATGTAATGTTACAATTGAGAACTGTAAATCCCAAATCAGGACTGTGAAACGTGACCAAGCTCCAGGAAATGCAAAGAGATAAAAAAGAATGTGTATTTGGGAACCCTAGCCAGACAGACCTGCGGAGATGCAAAACAACCTTCATGTTTTCCTGGGTTGCCTACGTGACAGGCCTCACATTTCTCCAAGGCGGGAAATCCGAGACAAAGGGACCATGACAGATACTTAAGCAAGGGCCATTAAGCCAGCTTAGCTATCGCTTGCCCAGAGCCGCCTTGAGCACTCTCATCTGCATCTTACCAGCAAGCTAGGCTGGAAGACATGAACTGAGAGACAGGACTTTGCTTTCTAGCAACTCTAAGTCTGGAGACCCAGTCGCTAACATCAAGGACTGAGAAGAATTTATGGAACTTGGTATGGTAAGATGCTTATTTAGGAACTCAACCAGTATAGGTTAGGAATGCGTTATATTTACCTTTGATTTCTAGTAACTACTCTGTATCAACAATTTTGCTTATGTAATCAATAAACTTACTTCTTATCTTTATGAAGAAGTGTCTGTGCCTAACATTGGAACACAAGTGAGCAACAAGAGTTCTCAAGCTCTTGCAAACCCAGAGAGAAAAGAGTCTGTAAACGGGAAGTATTGGGCCCTTGAGTGACAAAGGAGTTGTCCCTGTGGCAGGCTTGAATCAGCCAGAGAGAGAAAACTGATCCAAGTGGGCTGTACGCAAGGGAAACTGAGTCACTCAAACCCAGTAAAGGGGGGTGCGGACCTCCAACCCGTGACAGTGGCTCCTGGGACTAGAGTGGCAGCTTCTACAGGACATGGATGGACAGCCCTCCCAGCCTGGAATGTAGGCCCCAGAACCCTGAGGGTGGGTCCTGGGGCTGGAGTGGCTGTTACTTGATTCAGTGGAATGACGACTCTCTGTGAGAGGAAGGACGGCCCCAGAACCCTGATGGTGGGTCATGGGACTAGAGTGGCAGCTTCTTGATGACATGGATGGACAGCCTGCCCTGCCTGGAATGTAGGCCCCAGAACCCTGAGGGTGAGTCCTGGGGCTGGAGTGGCTGTTACTTGCTGCAGTGGAATGATGGCTCTCTGTGAGCGGAATGACGGCCCCAGAACCCTGACGGTACGAAGGGAGGGGGCAAGGTGGATGTGGGCAGGGAGGGAGTTCCAGACATGGAAGGCAGTTAGGGAGAAGGGACGAAGGCAGTTGGGGAGCAGGGGAGGCGTGGGAGGGCGAGAGAGGGGACCGAGGAGGAGCGGAGTTTACGGACTGGAGTACGGAGGGAAATTAGCACAGAGAGGTAGGGCGGAGCAAGATTATGAAGAGCTTTATAGGTGAAGAAATAGATAGTTGTAGAGTAAGGCTGCATTCTCACCTGCGACAGCGGTGGCGGTAGCGGGAGGGAGACGCGGCAGCGTGGAGGAGCCGGCGGCCGGGAAAAGAGCTGGTGCGAATGGGGATCTGCCGCAGCTTTTCTCACACATGTCCGGGCAGGATTTTGCACTCTGACATGCGTGAGAGAAGCTGCGGCAGATCCCCATTCGCACCAACACTTTTCCCGGCCGCCGGCTCCTCCGCGCTGCCGCATCTCCCTTGCACTGCCAACACCACCGCCACAAGTGAGAATACAGCCTTAGCTTAGTTATAGAGATAGATAGAGATAGTGCAATTATTCATTTTTAATATTTTATAGTATATTTGTAGGACTAGACCTTTGTAGATATAATATTCCATTTAGTTCCATAGATTTTAGAATAGTTAATAGCAGTGTGTGTGTGTGTGTGTGTATTATATATATATATATATATATATATATATATATATATATATATAAAATATTAGATTAAAATAAATATATATATATATATATAAAATTTCCAAGTGCATTCTTTGGGTTGGAAGACATGGAGATGGGAAGCAGGAGAGGCCAGTTCCGCTGTCCGTAAGGTGGGCAATGGGGCACGTGGCAGAGGTGGAAGGGGCCATGCCAGCAGAGTGGCAGTAACAGAGCCCATCACCATCACCATGCCCCAAACTCCACAGGCCTGATTTTGGCAGTCAGGGTTCCAAGGCTCCCAGCAGTGGTACTCAAGGGGGATGGTTCGGCGTCCTTCACTGCCACGCAGGGCACTGGAAGGTCTGCAGTTCAGGAGGCTGCAGTTGTCTATGCTGTGGCTGCAGGAGCAGGTGCTTCGGGGTTGGATGTTCCTCCAGGACCACCAATGTCCCTGACCCCCATTATTGAGGTGATCCCCAGCAGTCCAGGGATGGTGGATCCCACCCCAGCTGCTAGAGGCAGGGCCCGGCCCCTGGGCAATGGCAGCAGGGAGAGGAGCAGCAGCAGAAGCAGCAGCAGCAAAAGGGGGCACAGGGAGAGTGGCAGCAGCATGGTGGGCAGTCCATCAGCCGCAGGGTCCCAGTACTCCCCTTTGCAGGACATCACTGTGATTGGGGACAGCGAGGCAGACACTAGTCCCGCGGAGGAGATGTCTGGAGCTGAGGCGATGGCTGTCGCACCGAGAGCTGTTGCCACCATGTTCTGCCCCTCCCAACAGCGCTGGCAGTGGTGCATCACCTGGTGCAGTCCAGAAGGCAGGAGGGGGCAAAAAATCCTCCGTCTGGGTGCAGATGGATGATCTCAGGGGGGTGAAGTGCACTTTGTGCCAGAAGGTGGTGAAGCGTGGGCAGGTGCTCACCAACCTTGGCACAACTGCCATGGTGAGGCACCTGAGGGGATGCCACAGCGCTGTGCTGCTAAGCAGGTAGGCAGGGGCAGTGGACACCAGCGGGTTCCCAACTGCAGCGGCCAATCCCCCTCTATCAGCGGGCAAGCGTCCTGCTCAAACAGCTGCTTCTAGCAGCAGGAACAGTATTGCTGCTAGGGGGAAGCAGCAGCAACAGCAGCAGCATAAGCAGCATCAGCCCACCACGGAGGAACTGGGGTGGGGGCAGCTGCCAAGTCCATCGGCAACTGCAGGCGCATGTTGGGGGAAATGATAGCACTCAATGGTCAGCCCTTCTCAGTGGTCGGGGACATGGGGTTCAGGCGCCTAATTGGCTTCCTGCCCTCCAGTTTAAGCTGCCCTCGCATACCACCCTGAGTCGGCAGGTGATGCCAGCCTTGTACCAGGCTTTAAAGGAGCGGGTGAGGGAGCAGATGGCAGGTGCTAGGGGTGCCACCGTCCACTTCACCACAGACCTGTGGTCATGCAGGAACACTCAGCATGCCTACCTGGCAGTGATGGCACACTGGTGGCAGGNAAGGGAAACTGAGTCACTCAAACCCAGTAAAGGGGGGTGCGGACCTCCAACCCGTGACAGTGGCTCCTGGGACTAGAGTGGCAGCTTCTACAGGACATGGATGGACAGCCCTCCCAGCCTGGAATGTAGGCCCCAGAACCCTGAGGGTGGGTCCTGGGGCTGGAGTGGCTGTTACTTGATTCAGTGGAATGACGACTCTCTGTGAGAGGAAGGACGGCCCCAGAACCCTGATGGTGGGTCATGGGACTAGAGTGGCAGCTTCTTGATGACATGGATGGACAGCCTGCCCTGCCTGGAATGTAGGCCCCAGAACCCTGAGGGTGAGTCCTGGGGCTGGAGTGGCTGTTACTTGCTGCAGTGGAATGATGGCTCTCTGTGAGCGGAATGACGGCCCCAGAACCCTGACGGTACGAAGGGAGGGGGCAAGGTGGATGTGGGCAGGGAGGGAGTTCCAGACATGGAAGGCAGTTAGGGAGAAGGGACGAAGGCAGTTGGGGAGCAGGGGAGGCGTGGGAGGGCGAGAGAGGGGACCGAGGAGGAGCGGAGTTTACGGACTGGAGTACGGAGGGAAATTAGCACAGAGAGGTAGGGCGGAGCAAGATTATGAAGAGCTTTATAGGTGAAGAAATAGATAGTTGTAGAGTAAGGCTGCATTCTCACCTGCGACAGCGGTGGCGGTAGCGGGAGGGAGACGCGGCAGCGTGGAGGAGCCGGCGGCCGGGAAAAGAGCTGGTGCGAATGGGGATCTGCCGCAGCTTTTCTCACACATGTCCGGGCAGGATTTTGCACTCTGACATGCGTGAGAGAAGCTGCGGCAGATCCCCATTCGCACCAACACTTTTCCCGGCCGCCGGCTCCTCCGCGCTGCCGCATCTCCCTTGCACTGCCAACACCACCGCCACAAGTGAGAATACAGCCTTAGCTTAGTTATAGAGATAGATAGAGATAGTGCAATTATTCATTTTTAATATTTTATAGTATATTTGTAGGACTAGACCTTTGTAGATATAATATTCCATTTAGTTCCATAGATTTTAGAATAGTTAATAGCAGTGTGTGTGTGTGTGTGTGTATTATATATATATATATATATATATATATATATATATATATATATAAAATATTAGATTAAAATAAATATATATATATATATATAAAATTTCCAAGTGCATTCTTTGGGTTGGAAGACATGGAGATGGGAAGCAGGAGAGGCCAGTTCCGCTGTCCGTAAGGTGGGCAATGGGGCACGTGGCAGAGGTGGAAGGGGCCATGCCAGCAGAGTGGCAGTAACAGAGCCCATCACCATCACCATGCCCCAAACTCCACAGGCCTGATTTTGGCAGTCAGGGTTCCAAGGCTCCCAGCAGTGGTACTCAAGGGGGATGGTTCGGCGTCCTTCACTGCCACGCAGGGCACTGGAAGGTCTGCAGTTCAGGAGGCTGCAGTTGTCTATGCTGTGGCTGCAGGAGCAGGTGCTTCGGGGTTGGATGTTCCTCCAGGACCACCAATGTCCCTGACCCCCATTATTGAGGTGATCCCCAGCAGTCCAGGGATGGTGGAT
>QEPC01005340.1:889400-916221 GCA_003113815.1 Sphenodon punctatus
GACCCCATGTGGGTATTGAGCGTGATGAACATCTGGCGCGCGCCGTTCAGACGTTCAGGGCCCTTTGGCCCCACGGGGGGGTTGAGCGTGGTTCAGTGTGGTTGAGCGTGATCTCGTAACGTCTGAAATCACCCTGTGTTGGGCTATGGAAAAAGTAAACTGCACGGTCCTGCTACATTAGAGAGGGTAAATATTTGTGAAACTATGCTTAGAAGTACTATACCCTTGTTATCAGCAGCAATAAATCCCAGAATGTTTTCATGTCTCAGCATAATTGTCTGATAGATTTCTGCTTCGCGAAACCAAGACCTTTCATCCCTTGAGGAAAAGATTTTCACAGCTACATCTTCTCCACACCATTTTCCATGCCAGACTTCACAAAATCGACCTTTTCCAACTATATCCTGAAGAACAATAGTCCTTGCAATTGTTCTTTGGACCAGCAAAGGTAAACCTAATAAAACGAGAGAGTGGATATGTGTAAAATATATTAGTAGACTTCCTAAAAAAATACTAATATTAATTGTAGTCTCATAACAAAGAGATAATCTACAGTACTACCATTCAGTTACACCTGATCAAGACAGATGTACCAGTCTGCATCTCAACATTACAGCAGAACAAAATAGCATAAAAGTTTAAGAAATTCTCCATCGTGTAATATTTTTTCATGCAGACATGTCTGTGGAACTCATAAGATCACAGCTGCGCAGGAACAAATTCTGCTTCCATATCTTGCCTACCTATAGTCCCTAAAAACAGTAATATGAAAGTTCATGAAACAAATTACAACTGCACCAGGGTAAATGTGGAATTTGCCCAACAAGTAAATATATATATTGCTTGCATATGATTTGAGGAGTGAGGGAAAAATATATAGCAGCTCATGAGGTTTTGCCTGAGAAACAGTGCCGGCTGTATGGAAGATGACAGCTCAGCAGATGTTAGTTCATCTCATGGACAGATGTTCAAAAACCAGGATAAACTAGAATAAAACAAAAAGTAACACACACACACACACACACAAGTGTGACTGAAATTCTCCTCAGAGTAAGGGAAGCTGTAATCTATCTTTGAAAACATCCTCCAAATTTTATAGCATTGTTCTTCTGCAGGATGTTTTTGCAGTGGACACAGAGAGGGCGCCCTTTTACTTATAAAGGAAAATCATGGCTACTTGCTTGCAGCCAGTGATCCTAAAGAACATGCTAAATTAGAAAATTCGCATTCTGCAGTGGCGCTGCAATAAATAATTTAGTCTTGGGGGGAAGAGGGGGGAAATCAGACTAAGTGCAATCCTCCATGCACTTAAGTTAACTGAAAAACTCCCATTGACTTGTGGATGGAGGATTATGCTACAAGTCTCTGAGCGTAAACTCTGTGGACAAAAACCAGGAGTCAGACTTGGAGATTAGCAGAATTCAGTTCTTGCCTGCCCCCTCACTCCTCAAATCATATGCAAGCAAGTATCATTAAGATACCCCACCCCTGGGAACCTTGGGCCCAAAGGACAAATGCAGTCCACAACTTATTTTTACTTGGCCCCTGCTGGGCCAGCCTTACTGCGGGGAGGCTAGGGGTGGCTGGCCAGGGCCCTGTGCTTGTGGGGGGGGCACGTGGGTAACGAATTTGGGGGTTTGCTAACTTTTATTTATATTTTTATTTTTTTTAAAAAATTAAAAATCGGGTTGGGTCGGGCAGAGAGGCAGCAGGAGTGAGAGAGAGGCAGAGGCCCCACCTCTCGCACACTCCCCCCCGCTACTTGGCACAATCTCGGCCAGGGGAAATGTGGGAGAGAGAGGCAGAGGCCCTGCCTCTCCCTTATTTCTCCCTTCTGCTGGAAGTGAGGGAGAAGAAGGCAGAGACCCCACCTCCCCCTCATGCCGCTGGCCTCCTCCACTGCCTGGCTGGCTGGCTGTTTCGACCAGAGGAAACAAAGGAGAGGTGGGGCCTCTGACTCTCTCTCCCTCATTTCCCCTGGCCGAGACTGTGCCAGGCCCAGGCAATGGGGGGCAAGCCCAGCGTGGGGCCCAGGCTGGAGGCGGCGGTGGCACCAGCAGTGGATCATGTAAGTGATCCGGTCATGGCCGCTCAGGCTCGGGGATGGGCGGAGGGGAGTACCCCTCCACCCATCCCCGAGCCCAGGCAGCGCACCACCCTCGGGCCGGGGAGCACCCCCTGAGCCGGGGAGTGTCCCTAGGCTCACCAGCCCCCGGAAAATATAGGGCCCCGCTTTTCTTTCCCACCCTGGGCCCTGCTTAGGGTAAGGCCGGCCTTGGGTCCCTGGATCCAGTTCCTTCCCTCAAATGCTGAAAGACTGAGCTCAGGGTAAGGAAGCAGAGCTAAGGGCATGCACCTAAGAATAGAGGTCAGATTCATGGCACAGGATCCATAGTCTGGATTCTTCTCTACTTGGGTGCACCCCCTTAAGCACCGCCCACCCCCCAACCCTCTATGCAGCTCTCAGAAACCCTACTGCCTTTCAAAGTAGTCCCTCAGGAGGCAAAAGGTTCGCCACCTCTGCATCAATATAAAGAAATGACAAAATTGGGTTTTGCTTCAGGCCCCAGACCTTTATTTTATTCTCCACCTTCTTTTCCTATAGGGTCTGCAATTCAAGTTAAGCCATTTTAGTAATCTAAATCTATGCTTTTTTCAACACAGCTTTAGATTTATGGCCCAGAAAACACCTAGGAATTGCCAGCATAAGACATTTGTCCTTCAGCATAAACATGTAAAAAGCAAAACCCAGAAGCACCCAAATTTCTTTAAATTCTATTAAATTCTATTTATTTTATTTTTTTAGGGATGTTCTTTGCCCCATAGCTATGAACTTCTATCACACTTGGCTTACTGTCAGATTTCTCTTGAAACACCAGACACTTTCTCCTGGCACCATTCATAATGTTAGCCTCTATGGATATGTGCATTTTTGTATGTTGGACAGCCGTAATACTGAGGGGTAACATTTTCAAACCACCTAAGTGATTTCAGAGCACAAGGCTCATTGAAAATAAATCACTTGGGCAATTTTCAAAAATCTTTCTCTGGAAACACTGCAAGCTTTTCCAAGTACTGCATTTCTTCCAATTGGAATAGTACACAAAACAACTTTTCCCCTAATCTATGACCTTTATGAGCCTCAAATTGTCTGTTTCAACATATTCCTTCTCTATTCCTTTTGCAATCCATGACATGCTCGTTTTGGCTTTATCTGTTCTGAGGATTTGCTCCAATTACATCAACGACCACTAGTGGAACCCAGAAAAGGCAACAAATCTCCAGAAATTAACTGCATTAATTACAACACATATCAGAAAGGTTTGTTTTGTTAATTCTAACAAGCAAATGGCTTTCTTAACCAACTTTTATGTACTTTCAAAGTTAAGCAAACCTGTGGGCAGGAGGGGCGGGATATAAATTTTAAATAAATAAATAAATACATTTTTACTACAGAAGACAGCCCATGCAGGCAACAATCACAATTTGATAATTTACAAAAACTGTGGACTTTACGGAAAGGTAGAAATTCAGTAATGTAGCTAATCATTCAAACAAAACCTGTTCTTAAGTACTTGGACAAACGTGCATCTTTTTTTCGTGTCCTGGTAACTATTCTCTGCATTCATTAGAGTGCCTCTCCAAGTCTTCCTTTGCATGGATGATCTAAGGGGTTCATTCCTACAACCCACCTGATTTTAGCAGGGGAAGGTACCACAGGCTGTGTTCCATACTCCCTGTTCTGCTACCAGCAGGTTGTGTGAATGAGTTCTTTAATTTCCATAGGAAGCTGTTGTTTCCATATTGGTTTAATCATGAGAATGGATCACTGCTGCACTTTATCATATCACCATCTTGATTTAGCAAAACCACACAGAGTCAATCTCTTGAGATTACCCTCTGTGATATCAAACGTTTTAATAATTTCCCCCCTTCCCCGTGGATAAACTCTTAAAGCTGCAACTCCTTTCCATAAAGCAACACATTTTATGTGCTTGTTTAGTGACCACAGGTAGAATTCTAGAACCCCAGATTCAGAAATACCTCAGTGACCTTTCCCAAAAGCAGGAATGCCTTTTACCTGGAGCACTGGTTCTCAAAATCAGATGGCAAATACCTAACTCCATTCTGACTGAACTAGGAGGAATTTCCAAAATGGTGGGGTAGCAAGGGAAAGAGAGTCACAGAACAAGGGGGAAAGAGATGGAAAGCAACAGAAGGTGGGGAGAAGGAGCAAGTCGTGTGTGTGTGTGTGTGTGTGTGTTCAGAGAGGCCTCGCCTACTAGTACTACTAATATATAGCATACCAGTCAAATGCAACGCTGTACAGATACACGTAATATCAAGGATAGTCCCTGCTCCGAAGAGCTTACAATCTTGGAGCAGGGACTGTACAACATGTCCGACAGACTTCCAAGCTTACAACACCCATTGCAGACAAAGAAGAATTTGGGGCAGAGGAGTCAGAGTTTTAAAGGTTTGTGAACCACTGACCTAGAGAAAAACTGCTATGACCTAGAGCACCAGAGACGGAGGATTGTCTGGTTGGGGTTTGAAGGCTTCCAAAGAAGAAGATTCCACAACCTCCCTGGGAGATTATTCCACGTATGTTTTTAACATCTCCCTGTAATATTGTTTCCTAGGAGTGTGACATTCAGTTTTAACCGAAACAACCTGAAAATAGCTGTCTCGGTTTAAAACCAAAGGATCTGAAAATTGGGCCATCTTGGTTCCCAATTTTTGGACCTTATGTCCCCATTGAAGTCAATGGGAAATCCTGGCTGCCTATAAAGCACCAGGCTAGGTTCAAGGTGCTGTTTTTGACCTTTAAAGCCCTTCACGGCCTGGGCCCTGCCTATCTGCGGGATCGCCTCACTCCCCATGTGACCCCTGAGATAGTCGGTGGGGGCCTTTTTGGAGGTTCCCTGGGCGAGACGGGTGCCCACTGATGTGAGATCTTTTTCAGTGGCTGCCCCTGTGCTTTGGAATTCACTCCCAGAGGGGGCTTGGTTGGCCCCCACCCTCCTGTCATTTCGACGTTTGTGTAAGACCTGGCTGTTCCACCTGGCTTTTGGTGAGGGGGCGGGCTAGGGTGGGGGAGGTGGGGTTTGGGAGGGAGGGTGTGTTTTTATTACTTGTTTTAAAATTTGTAATTTATTTTAAAATGTTTTATTGTTGAATTATTTTTTTTATGTATGTTGTTCACTGCCCCAAGCTGCCTTTGGGCAGGAGGGGCAGGATATAAGTTTTGAATAAATTATTTAAAAAAAAAAAAAAAGCCAGCCAGGGAAACCTCCCCCACCCCCATTCCCCAGGCCCAACTCCCGACCTTGGAGGGTGGAGGTGGGCATTCATGTCCCTAACACCCCCACTCCCGGGGCCCAGCTTTACCCCCCACCCCCGGGCCCCTGCACTTACTGCCGCTGGTCCAGGTCCAGAGGATGGGGGTGAGGAACGACTGCTGGCTGGACCGCATGCTCCGCTGCCAGTGGCCGGGCCTCCTCTGATGCTGGGTAGTAGCAGGAGCTGGCTCTACTGCCAGGCCTTCTCTGCTGCAGTTAATAAGGCCTGGCTGCCCGGCAGCAGAGTCAGTTCCTACCATCAGCAAAGGAGGCCAGGCCACCAGCAGCAAAGCCAGCTCCTCTGCTAGGCAGCCAGGCCTTTTCAGAGTCTTCCTGCTTGATCCACCGGTGCCAGTGAAGAAAATGCTGCCAGAGCAGCAGCACATATGTGCAAAATGGCCACCGACACTGCTGACGCCATTTTGAATAAGGGTTGTACATGCGCAGAATGGTCTTGGTGGCTATTTTGCGCATGTGTGCTGCCGTCTGGCAGCATTTTCTTCACCAGGAGCAGCAATAACGACAGACCAAGCAAGAAGACTCAAAGAAAGTCCGGCAGAGAAGCTGGCTCCTCTGCCAGTGGCCGGGCCTCCTCTGCTGCTGACGGTAGCTGGCTCTGCTGCCAGGTGAACAGGCCTTCTCCGCCACCCCACAGTGGAGAAGGCCCAGCGACCTGGCAGCGGAGCCGGCTCCTGCCACCACCCAGCAGCAGAGGAAGCCTGGCCACCAACAGCGGAGCCAGCAGCCCAGACAGCGGCCATTTCTCACCCCCATTCTCCAGACTGGTGGCAGTAAAAGCAGGGGTCTGGGGGGGGTAGATGTAAAGCTGGAGGGCCCTGGAGGATGCCTGGGGGTGTTAGGAACATGGATCGCCACGCTCCGAGGCCAGGAGTGGGGTAGTGGGGATGGGACGGCCTGCTTGAGAGGTTTGTTCGGTCCTGGATCCCTGTGTTTCGGACGGTCCTTGGTTCTCTTTCCTATTGAAGTCAATGGGAAAAGAACCGAAACCACTTAATGAAATTCAAGGATCCGAAACTGAAACAAAATCGAAACTGAATTTTGTCCCTTTGTCCCATCCCTATTGCTTCCAATAGATGTTATATTCCAAGTTTCAGGAATCATTATTCCACAAACTAGTATCATACCTAACAGTAGCAATATTAGCTACACTAATCCTGCCTATTCAATTAAAGAAAACTAAACATGATGTCATTCTGTTCTTCCCACATTTAAGGAAATGGTCTACAAACTTATTTTCGTTCTAGCACAGTTAGTAACACATACATACCAGATCCAGATCCAGATGTTGTCATATCATAGATAAGATCTTTAAGAGTTTTCCCAGCATTCACAAGGTTGCATTCAGACAGAGGTTCTTCAATATTGTGTCGTTTTTTCTTCCTGTATGCGCAGAGAGCACGTTGGCATGTACATAGAGTCAGCATTACAACAATGGACAAGACACAGACGGGTATGGTTATAATCACTGTCAATGGTACAGGTCCTAGCTTGGGTTTGCTTGAAGAGTCTGTTGTTAAAAGAGAAATAATATATCAATACACCATCAACTAATATAGTAATGGCACCTTTAATGAAAGGTTTCGATTTTTAATTGCCTGTTCCAAAGCGCATTGAATTAAATGGGAGAATTTCCATTGGCTTTAGATCACACATTTACAGTGTTCATTTATAGCAACACAGGCTGGCCCAGTGTACATCCATTAAAGAAGGTTGAAGGAAATTGTTTAGGAAGGTGGGGATTTTATCAGAATTGTCACCATTTTCTTGCATGGGGTTTCTGAAGGCACTTTACTTCTGGGTTGGTAACCAGAAATCTAGGAGGCCTCTGCTCAGCAATGGGAGGATGGGAACCACTCCCAAAATTAATGGTGACTCTGTAGTAAAGTCTGCAGTTTATAAAAGGGGCTTTGCTTTGTTGGCATTTGTAGTATATGCCCCAAGATATGTCACTTTCCCTTATGGACAGTAGCATAATCCTTTATGGAGAGTGGCAGCCTTTCATACGTAGTCAGCATGCTTCTGGCTCACTGCCACCAGAGCTGGTTATGGGGGGGGGCAGGATTGCTGGGGGGGGGAAGGGAGCTAAAAGGGTTTTTTTTATACTAACACCTCTCAGGTTCCCTCACCAGCGGCCGGGGGGGGGGGGGGGGAGTAGGGGAGAAGGAACTTACGCCGCCACCCCCCAACCACCTGCCTGCCTGCTTGCTGGCCGGAGGGAATGTACTTTTGGCTGGAGGGAGGGGAAGAAACTGTCACCGCCACCTCCACTACCTCGGATTCACTGCTGCTGCCACACCTGCAGCACCTGTTGCCAAAGGTCCGCTCACTGCCATCAGCACAAGGGTAGCTCTGCTGCTGCTGCTGCGGGGTTTAAAAAACCCGTGGCACCCTGCACGTGTACACAGAGGCTGGAGCCATGTTCCCCACTGGCACTACATAGCCCAGCACGTCAGATAGGACACACTGCTGCCTAGCATGCTGGGACATGTAGTTCCAGCAAACCAGATAGGAATCATGGCGCCCGCCTCAACGTGCATGCGTGTGGTGCCACAGGCAGTTTGAACTGCACTGCAGTGGTGGCAGAGGTCCCTAGGTGCTGTTGGGAGGGCGCGACTGTGTGACTGACTGTGTGTGTTTGTGTCTGTGTGGGGAGGGGGGCGTGTGTGTGTGTGTGCTGGGGGAGGGAGGGGGACTGTATATGCGCGTGCATGCTGGGGGAGCAAGAGGGGACTGTGTGTGCACTGTAGAGGGAGAGGGAATTGTGTGTGCGTGCAGGGGGGACTGTCTGTGTGCTGGGGAAGAGGGGCTGTGCGCGCGCCAGGGGGAAGGTGCAATATTTATTTATTTATTTATTTTTATTTAATTATATTTCTTAGCCGCCCCCTCATGCCCATGGCATCTCGGGGTGGCATACAGCATAAAAAATAACAATAATTTTAAACAATAATAATCACAGGAATTAAAACATTCTAAAAACAATCCCCACCCCTCTAGAATTATTATCCCACCCCACCCTCCCCCATTCCGAAGGCCTGGGAGAACAGCCATGTCTTGCAGGCCCAGTAGAAGGCCCACACACTTGGGCCTTCCCAATAGAGCGCAGCCAGGGGATCCAGGAGGCTTACCCAGGAGCACAGCTTCGGGCTGGGGCCCAGGTCAGACTGAAAATTGAGAGTGGCCAGATGGGGAAGTGCTGTGGATAGTAAAGAAGATGGGAGCCAAGAAGCTTGTCTCAAAACTTCTGAGGCATGAGATACTGATGGGTCCCAGGTGCTAAGTCGGGGAATAGTGAGCTTGAAAATGGCGCCAGTGTGGGTGGGTCCCTGTTACAGCTTCCAAAAGGATTGTTTCAATTGGGAACTGGTGAGGTCAGCTCTGGCAGCAGCTTTCAGTTCTGAATTCTAGTCACTCGCTGCCCTGTTATCCATCAAGGTAGTTGCTCAAAGAATTGTTCAAGAGAGTACTAAAGGGAAATCTCCCATGTCCAATGGAGTCAAAAGCATAGTTACCAGTGAGTTTGTTTATTTATTTCACATTTTTTTTCACAATTATATTTATAAATAAATAAAATGGCATCCCATAGAAGCTATTCATTTGGCCCTGATGCAGCAGAGAACACAGCCTAAGGGATTGTTTAATCTGCCGCATCTCCCCCCCGCCTTCCTCTCTAGGACGGGTCTGATGTTCAGAAGAGCATCAGACCCGTCTCAGAGACTATGTGTGCATGCGCGTCCTTCTGTGCATGCGCATCCTTCTGCGCATGCGCACTCTACAATGGGGACCCGGAAGTGCGGCTTAAAGCTGTCACATCGGGGATCCGCGTCTTAGGGAGCAGGATCTCCGGGCCGCTCTAATGCGGGGAAGATCCGGCTTCAAAGAAGGTTAGACATTTAAACGAGCACAAAGAAAGGCGGCTGATCAAAGGATCAGCTCCGTTTCTTGTCTCATTTAAAAACGTCTTAAGACTCTGTGAGGCCCTGGGTGTTCCAAGCCAAGCTGCCTCCATACTCTTCCTAAGCACACACAATTCAAAATGGAAGAGCGATAACTGTGTGTATGCACAAGCTGCTCACTCTGACAGCTGTCCTACCACACCTCCACTCTGTACCCAGCCTTGCATTTCACCAACTCCAATTCCACCTCTTACACAAGACTGTGAAACAGTTTCCCAGGAGCAGCCTGGGGGCTGAGAAAGACTGATGCCCAAACAGATCATGGCAGAGATGTGTGGGCTGAAGTGGGATGTTGTTGGGAAGGATGAAAAGTTCAGCCATAGCATTAACTTCCACCTTCTAGACCAGGCTCCTAGAGCCCCTCTGAGATCAAGCAGTGAAAATACTAGGGAAATGATTATGAACCATCTCCAATGAGAATACTTAAACTATTAATTCAACAGTGGCCAGTTAGCCACAATCCAGTGCTGTGTGGATCGCTGCGTGAAGCCGCGTGCGCAAGTGTGCCCGTGGCATAATGTGCTGGCAATGCGGCTCCAGGCTGTGGTCACACGCTGCTGTGCACACAGCTCCTCACAGGATCCATACAGCATTGGATCAGGGCCAATGTCATCGCATTACGAATTAATAAAAGTTAGAACAACTAAAAAGATAAATTACCTGACAGACAAAAAATGAAAACTTTGCTCAATATAATTTAATAACTGCTATTTATTCTTTCTATTCTCTAGTATAATGTATATGCCTTGCATGGTGTGGGATCTATTATTTACTTATTATATTTTACCCCGCCCTCCTCTGGAGACCCAGGGCATCTCACAGCATTGAAATTTTTTTTTTAAAAAAAAACCAAAATATAAATATAAAATAAAACAATAAAATCTCTTTACACCTTAAATCTTAAAAACATCATCCCACCCACCCAATCCTTTACCGCCACTTGCCACCCACCAATTTGACCTGACAAATGCCTGGCTGAACAAGAACGCCTAATGGCTGCATCATACGCCGTTTCCTGAGGTTGGGGAAACAGTAACATAAATGACTGGAAACAGTCATCATTTCACTATTCCAGTGTATTTGATATGTATTGCTAGATATGGGTAGATCCTGCAAGGTGGTGTTCAGTCTATTCTGATTTAGCAAAGCACTGTGATTTCCAGCAAAACAATGGATTACATGAGAAGTCCAAGTCCCGTCGAAATCACTGGGATTACCAATTTACTTAAACACATACTTCATGTTTCACTCAGTCCTTCTAGGGCACTCAATAGTACCTTGCAGACCACGGTAGAAGCCCACTGCCTCCTGACTGCACCACTGGCCTCCTGCCTCAGTCCTTCTTCCTGAGACAGGTGGCAGCACGGTCGGGAGACAGCGGGCTTCCTGTGTGGCACCAGGCACGTGCATAGGTTAGGTCACGTAGCAGGTTAGGTTCACGTGCACACTCCAGGCACACGCGTGGACCTTGAATCAGGACCATTGTTTGAGAATGTATGGATTGTGTACATGTGTGTGAGTTTACTGTGTACAATTTCTTGGATGGCCTTTTGTGTAATTTTGATATCAGTGAGTGACTACAAGGTAGACACAATTGGAGCTCAGGTCCCTTCACTGTGTTTTCAGTTGGAGGCCAGTGATGATGGTTACACAGCTCAGAGTTGTACTGCTGAACCTGGAGGAATTTTGGCCAGTGCGTTAGCAATCACAAACCTTACAAATTTATACACAAAAAACTACCAGTTTAGGGCAGAAGTTAAGGTGTGTGCAAATTCACTTATACTCCAAAAAGCATGGAAATTATAGGTTAAGGCTCCCACCTTAATTTACATACCATTTAAGCAGTAAAGACGTTATACGGTCACGCATATTGTGCACACGTACAAGTTTCACTCCATACAGCCACACTTTGCTATGCTCTTTCAAACCCAATGCTCTTCATCTGCAGGTTGCGGGCAACATTGAAGCTGGGGAAAAGGAGCAGGTGAGGAGGGCACTTGCTTTGAGAAGAATGGGACATCCGAGTACTGGGAGGCTGGATGTGGGTGCCATAAGGTTGCTTGATGTGGAATGTGGGCACACCAATAACAGTGGGGCAGTTAGTCAGGACAGTCATCTTCCTGACTGCACCCCTTAACCACTCCAAGTTCTAGCTTGAACAAATCTACAAAAGTAATCCCGGGGGGGGAGGGAGGGGAACACCATTCCCCCACCCCTGCAGTAAGCCACAGTGCTCAGCTTCTGTTTCCATGATAAAAATCAAGGTAAGCCAAGTATGAGGTATTATGGACATGACACCACTAGCCAGAGTCCAAACACTAGCTAGTATTATGTACACTAGCTTTTATCTGAAGGTCTAAAAGAGAAAAGTAATATTATCACCAATTTAAAGGTAAGGAAACAGACACAGGGAATGATACTTCACAAATGACCCAGGTCAGAAGGCTGGGTTCACACATTATGTTAAATGGCACGGAAGAATTGCTGAGAATACACATTAAGTTAAATGACACAAAAGTTAAGGCGGGAGCCTTAACCTATAATTTCCATGGTTTTTTTGAGCATGAGTGAATTTGCACCCACCTTAACGTCTGCCTTAAACGGATAGGTTTTTTGCATCTAATATTAGATTATGGTTACTGAGGAGCAAAGTTTTATTATGTCTGCATCTATATACGTGTCCATCCAATGTTTTTAAACGTTTTTTAAGAGCAGTAACAAAGTAAGAGTCTATATTTTTTAAGAGCTGCTGCTTTCCAGGCTTACCTCTGCATCCTCCATGTACAAATGCCCCCCCCCCCCAACTTAAGAGGAGATAACAGCTGCTGAGAATGATGTGATTGTTATGTTAGCAGCTCCTATAGGATAATGCGTGGCAAGATTTAATGTGTGGGAGATAGATTTGGCAGCACGTGTGAAGGATGATAAGGGATGATAAAGTGCAGTAGTACTTTCGCACAGGTAATTAAAGAGCTTGGAGAAAAGGCTTGTGTGGATGCAGCCTAAACTAAGCACATGCACCCTTATAGGCGAGTCTTCCTACATTCCCCTCTTCTATGCCAATGGCATATTGACAAACATGATTTGATGGGTAAAAACAGCATGGCTTTAGCAAAGGGAAATCATGCCTCCCTAACCTACTAGAATTTTATGAGGTTGTTAATAAGCATGCAGATAGGGGTAATCCAGTTGATATAGTATATTTGGATTTTCAAAAAGCTTTTGACCTTGGCCACTTTTAGACGAGACAAATTTGTGCATGGTTGGTAAAAAAAATGCACGTGTTTTCATGCTCGTTTAAACACCTAAACCGTTTTAAATGCGCATTTGCCATGATCGGGTAAAAGCCCAAACCGTTTTGAATGTGTTTTTTAAATAATGCACATTTTTTTAAAACTGGTTTTGGCACCCCCCGATCATCAAAGGGGCTCAAAACCGGTTTTTTAAAATGTGCATTATTTAAAAAACACATTCAAAATGGTTTTGACTTTTACACGATCATGGCAAATGTGCATTTAAAAAGGTTTAGGTGTTAAACGCGCATGAAAACATGCACATTTTTTTTACCAACCATGCGCAAATTTGTCTCGTCTAAAAGCGCCCCTTGTCCCTCATCAGAGACTCCTGAGTAAACTAAGTAATCATGGGATAAGAGGAAGAATCCTGTCGTGGATTGGTAGCTGGTTAAGAGATGGGAAGCAAAGGGTAGAAATAGTCATTTTTCAAGTTGAAGAGAGGTAAACAGTGGGGTGCCTAAGGAGTCAGTACTGGGACCAGTATGGTTTAACATATTCATTAATGATCTGAAAAAAGGGGTAAAGAGGTGGCTAAATTTGCAGATGATACCAAATTATTCAAGATAGTTAAGACCCAGGCAGACTTTTAGGGAACTACAGGGGAATCTTACACAACGAGGTGAATGGGCAATAAAATGGCAAATGAAATTCAATGTTGGTAAGTGAAGGTGATGCACATAGGGAAAAATAATCCTCACTGAACATACACAATGCTAGCTTCTGATCTGGGTGTAACCACTCAGGAGAAGGATCTTGGAGTCATTGTGGAGTCATATAGTTCCTTGAAGAAATCGGTTCAATGTGTGGCAGCAGGCAAAAAGGCAAACCAAATGCTAAGCATTATTGGAAATGCTAGTCATTATTGTTAGGAATGGGAAATAAAAGGGGAAATAATGCAGCTGTATACATCTTTGGCATGAACCCACTTGGAATATTGTGTGCAGTTCTGGTTGCCCCATCTCAGAAAAGATATAATAAAATTGGAAACAGTTCAGAGAAGGGCAACAAGAACAGTAGAAGGAACAGACAGACTTCCTTATGAGGAGAGACTCGACGGGTTAGGGCTGTTAGTTTAGCTTGGAGAAGAGGCGATTAAGGGAGGGGATATGATAGAAGTTTATAAAATCATGAGAGCCAGTGTGGTGTAGTGGATAAGGTTCTGGACTTGGACCTGGAAGACCAGGGTTTGAATCTCACCCACCCAGACTCACTGAGTGGCCTTGGGCAAATCACAACCTCAGTTACCCATCGAGTTACCCATCAGCCTCAGTTACCCATCTGTAAAATGGGAAGGTGTGTCTGTCTGTCTTTCTGTGTGTTCCCCTCATCCTTGTCCATCTTGGATTGTAAGCCCACTGGGAAGGGAGCTGTCTCTGAAAATGTGTGACAAAAGCACTGTGTACACCTTGTAGTGCTATAGAAATGTTTAGAAATACTAATGAGTGGTGTGGAAAAAGTAAATAAGGAACTGTTGTTTGCCCTCTCTCATAATAAGGGGACACTCTCTGAAGTTAAATGGCAACAGATTTAAAACAAACAAAAGGAAGTACTTTTTCATTCAGTGAAGAAGACAGTTGTGGAACCCGTTGGCAGACAAGGCTGTGAATACCAGAACCATAACTAGCTTTAAACAGAAACAAGATAAATTCTAAGCGGAAGAAGAATAATGCTTCCTATTTGGGGGTTTAAACCTCTGGCTATTGGTAGCTGGGAGTGGTTAGCAGGAAATGGGTCACACCTCTGACCTGTACTTGTACTTCACTCGAGCTACTGTAGCTGGCCACTGTCAGACAGGATGCTGAGTTCAACAGGCCATGGGTTTGACCCAATATGGCACTTATGTTCTTATATTATTCTAGCTCATAAGCCCTTTGGGATACGGGCCTGTCTTAGTCATGACTGTACAATGTTAGGTACATTGCTAGAGCTATATAAATAATTAATAAGGGTGTGCAGAAGTGTCCTCGTTCATTTTAGTTTTCCCTGTCGTTTTTGTTTCCAAAAATTCATTTGTTTCATTCATTTTCACCCTTTTGTCTTACATTTGTTTCCAATTTAAATCAATGGGAATCACTTGGCAGGGCTTCCATGCCTTGAAATAGTGGTTTTACTGTCCTTCTACACTTTCCCTTCCCTCAAACCTGCACAGACTGCCCCAGGGAGGCAGAAATATCAGAGAAAGACTGGCCCGCAGCAGGTGGGCAGAGGACAGAGCAGACACTGGCAGGCAGTGAGCACCAGGCACTGAAGCTGCAAGCACCAGCATAGGAGGAGACAGTGGTGCCCCAAGGTTTTAAGCTGCACAGAATGCCCTCAGGAGGCAGAATAGCAGATAGAATGGCACACAGCAGACAGGCACTAAGGCCACTGTCAGACATGCCCCCCACCCCGCACATATTTGGGCTGTGGCGGGAATGCACAGCCTGAATATGCACGGGGATCAGCCAGTCTGAAAGGCCCCCCCACGCTGCGTTGCCAGCAGAGACGTGCAGGGATACAGAGCAGGAAATGGCGCTCTACATCCCTGCGCATCTCTGCCAGCAAAGCCATGCGGGGAGGCCTTTCAGACCGACTGGTCCGCACTTATATTTGGGCTGCGCATTCCTCTCCACAGCCCAAATATGCACCGAGGGGTGGGGGGGCATGTCTGGAAGTGGCCTGAGAAGGCACTGACTTCAGCATAGGCAGGCACCCAAAAGTGTGTCAGGGCGTCAACATGCAGAGATCACCCCAGGAGGGCAGGAGATAGACGAGAGAGACAGACACATTTGGGCAGCAGCAACAAGGTGGCAGAGAGGAGCAGCAGGCAAGCACTGGCTTTGGCATTGACAGCTAAAAGTGGGTTAATTGGGCAGACTAAAACAAATGAAACCCTATTCATTTTAGTAACTAAACAAAGTGAAAACAAATTGCACACTCCTAATAACTAACAACAACAAATACTAATTGTTTAGAGGAGGGAAATGTACATTCTACTGCAGTGTATACAAGGCCTTCATGACGGTGTTCTAAACTATTATTCATCTGCATTAACTGAGGGGCGTTTCAATGGCACCCCTCTTATCCATCAACATTGTAGTTGTTCACTAGCCTCTGTGGACACCACTGAGCACATCTTGTTACAATGTGAGTCCTATTCTGAAGCCCGCGAGAGGTGGCTTGCCCCGCTATTAAAAGACTCGTTGGTCAGGACTCGTATCAGTCTGGTGAGATCTCTTCTATCTGGGCATGATGAAGGGAGCACCAAAATGGTGACCAAATTCTTGCTCAATGTCTAAAGCACTAAACATCAAAGGAATTAGACAGGGTCATCACTAATGCCATTATGGACAAGGCATAATGGGGTTGTTAAAACGTATTTGCTCAATGCCTATATCATTGGTCCACCCCACCCCCTGGATATTTAGGACTGTTGATATTACTTTGGGTGGCTGAACTAATTTTGTTAGTTCCAGTAGCCAACAGAGGTCAAGTTTTGCCATAACAAGCCCCGGGAAGGGATAGGCAATTTTATATGTCTTAATTCTTCTTATAGTGCAGATCATCCCAATGTTTGTTACTTTTATTTTTGTATCTTTGTATATTTGTATTGACTTTATTACGGTCATGGCCAAACAATAATAAACATTAAAAAAACAACTATTATTCAAATGTGCTATGAATGCAACGCAGTTATGGAGAGACCAAAGTGCTGCAAGTGAACTCTAACTGTAGAAAACACACACATCTACAGTGACACCTGATTGTCACAATTCCAGCAGATTGTTTAGTAGTTGGCAAACAACCATTCAACTTTTGTAAACAAATCCCTCAGTGCAGAAAATAGCATCACAGATAAGCTTATCACTCTGTTGCAGAACCAATGCATTCACCAAGCTGACAGAGCAAGAATTTGATCAATGTAAAGTTACTTACCACTACCAGTAACCGAGTTCTTCGCGTGAGCTCTATGTAGTCTCACTTATGGGATATCCCCACTGCTCAGCAGGTGGCCAGAACACTCCACTGCGTTTTTGTTTTATTTTTCATTTTAGTTTTATTTTCACGGTGCATGCGCAAAATGGCCACCGGAACAGATTTGCACATACACAGTCCTTTTCTAAAATAGCACTGGAAGGGTCATGTCTGCATGTGCAGACCAACTGCCCTTTTCCAAAATGGCGCTGACAACATCCAGCGGCCATTTGTGCATGCATTTGATCTTTAACATTTTTTATTTTTATTAAAATTAAAACAGAAAAAAACCCGCAAATGAAAGCAAACATATGTCTCTTCCTTATTCATTCATTTTTAGAACATTACTAAAGCAAATGAGACTCCATTTTGTGGGGATATGTTTTGTGGGGTTTGTAGGGATTTTTGTATTAGTTTTAAATGTTTTTATGAACTGTAAGCCACCCAGAGTCTTGGGAAGGGCAGCATATACATTTAAATAAATAAATAAAAAATGAATTACACATCCCTACTGCCAAAGCCATACTCATTATTGCAGTCTGTGATGTGCATTGCAGTGGTGAGTTGGGACTTGGCTGCCTGCATACCCTTTTTCTGCAGTGCTGGCAGGGGCTGTGGTGGAAGTGGCCTGTGACCAGAGACAATGCTGGTAACCCCACATTGCCAACAGAGAACTGGCTGCTCTCAGGGACAGCGAGGCCGAAGCGAAAGCTTTCCAACGTAGATCATCTAGTTTCTTCCCCTTGCAATCAGATGATGATGTCTGAACAGCTCCTGACCTTGTGGACCAAGAAGCCCCCACTACTATGTGAGAATTGGGAGTGAGATGTTTAAAGAACATGACAGGTCCATCCTGAGGAATGACACAGAGGCCATCTGCCACCTTGCTAGTGGGGCTAGTTGAGGAGGAACTCTCCCAAACACTTCCCAGTGGTTCAATAAGTTCTTCAAAGATGGTGCGGTCTCACGCTCCAAGTTTCCTCCAAACCAGGCCAGAAAGTGCTTTTTTAGCAATTTTCCTGGGAACTTGAGGTATAGCAGTAGTGAGCCAATGAAGCATGACCTGAAAGACCTTAGTGTCCTTTGTGGCAAGCATTGCCGTTGGGTCTGAGACAAGGTCACTGGGAGGATGTCCCACCATTTCATCCAAGTCCAGAAAAGAGATGGGGGGGGGGGAAGAGGAGGTGGAAGCAGCTTTTCCTTTTTCTGGGTCAGAGTGTGGGACAGCCAGCTGAAGACACTGTGGAATGTATCAGATTGCCCCAGCAAGGACTGGAGGAAGGATAGTCCTGTGGGGAGCGTAAGAGGGAGAGTGGGAGATATGATGGGACGGGCAGGCTGAATGGGTACAGCAGGTGCCAATGGTACCAGCACCAGACTCATTAACTCCATGAACAGAGAAGAGATGGGTCCTGGAGGCTGAGTTGGTGGTGGTGGGTGCCGGGACGAGATAGTGCAGATGTGGTGCCACTGGTACAGGAGGTTTGCATTCTGCAATTTTGGGGTCGTGTCCATAATTAGGGCTGTAGCGGAATATCGCAGCTGTAGCTATTTCCGGCGGAAACAGTGTTTCCGCAATTAGTGGAATGGCATGGCAGAGGCTTTCATTCCGCGGTTTCATTCCGCAGTTCCGCTTATTTAATTCCACAACTTAGTGGAATCGTGGAAACATGACATTTTCGCTATTTCCGCAATTCCGCCAGCGCCACAAAATAGCAGAATAGCGGTTTTCCGCGATTTCCGCAATTTTTCCGCAATTCGCAGAATTCCGGCGGAATTAGCGGAATATCCGCAGAAATGTTGCGGTGTGGCGCGGGCAATTCTGAAATGGCGGAACAGAATCACGGCGCGGTAAAAGCTGCTGCCGCATCAGCCCTACCCATAATCCCTGTCCCTTGAATGGTCCCTGCTCTCCTGGGAGCATGACCGAGGGGAGCAAGATCTCATCCCCTCGTGGTGCTGGGTGGGGTTACGTGAGCATCAATGGTAGCCCTGCTCATAGTAGAATGATGAATCTGTCCCCACAGTGAGCAGAATTTTCCTTTGAGCAGCAAGGGGAAAAACAGCAGCTGTACAGTTGTACGCCACAGTCAGGGACCGCGTCTATTTCTATGTTCTGTACAGCACCAGGTCACACGACTGGCGCTATATAAATGGTTATAATAAATAAATAAATAATCAATCCCCTGGTGTCATGTGAAGGAGAATGAATGAGAGCAGTAGCGAGAGCCATAATGACATCTCAGTACCATCTGGTGCTGAAACGGACGTCAAAATGAGGAGCAAGATCTCAGAGGAGAGCAAAGTGGATGGGTCCTAGATTGGCAAGACAATTGAGAGTGGCTTCTTAGGAGGGAGTGGTCTGAAGGTGGTAACAGTACCTGTTCATCCTCTGCGAAGACCACCTCAACGGTCAGGAAGGGTGCCAGCCATACCGGGATAGGCTTGGGCTGGGAGTCTGAGGTACAAAATCATGTCCTAACTCTCCTCCTCGTCTTCCACCTTTTCTATTTAGGATGGTGCTCAGGGGTTTCTTCTCTTAAAAGGAGTATCCTGAGGAGGCTCTCAGTATTCCGTTTCCTGCCCCAGAGTTGGATTGATGCCAGGGGCGGTGCCAGAGGTGTCGTCCAGGGTGGCTGGGGCGGGGCGGTGCTCGCAGGTGCTGTGTCAACAGGTGCAGTTCCAGCAGGTGCTGCGGCAGGACTGTAAGAGTTTAAGCCTGACAGGGCTGGAGCATGGGGTGTCAGTCCGCTCGAGCCAGATTGGGCCCTCATCACCTCCTTGTAAAGCCTTTCTGGGGAGGATGCCCCTTAGCCTAAGCATCCTGTTCTTTCTGGCTCGGAGGATAGGGCAGTGCAAGCTCTAGGTCTTTGTATCATGCCGCTCACCGAGACAAGCTACACACTTATTGTGCTGATCAGCAATAAACAGCATTGCCAGGCAGGATAGGCATCATTTAAAGCTCTACGTCGTCAACATGTCGGGGGGGGGGGGGGAAACAGGGGCTCCCCCCATCGGGGAAGGCCCCAAAAAGGCTAAGTCCCAACTAATGCCAAACTATTAAAGAAGAAGCTAACTAAACAAACTTTTTAGATTTAAAATTTTGTGTGTCTTTGGTGGTTGTTTTTTTAAACTGATGAGAGAAGCTTAGAAATCAGCTAGGAACATTCCTGCCTGTTTGTCGGAGACAGTTGGAAGGAACTGAGGAAGGGAGGCTCCGCCTGCTCCTCTTATCTCCTCTCGTGCAAGTTAAAAGTCCAGGGAGAGGAGAGAAGCTGTAGGGGGGAGGGGAGGCGAGAGCCTCACTTCCTTCCAGACTGTTCTATACAGTCTGCCTAGTAACTGCTGATGCAATGAAGCATTCCAGATGCCTACAGAGCAGTGGGGAATACACCATATGCAAGACTATGCGGAGCTCCTCAAAGAAGAAATGGTTTTTACGCAAGCAGAATTTAGGGCCTTATAAGACATGAATGTAGACTTTATGTAAAGGTTGATCTCAGTTTATGAAAACGTTAAAAACACAAAAATGTACAGTACATCCCCAATTATCTTTCAGATTTCAGGAGGTAGAACATTTTTAGACTAAAGCTAAATGTATTCCAGGTCATCCCTCTCAGAGTTTGCATTATATATTGTGCCTTAGAAGTTTTGATTCTATGTTGTGCAGAGTTTGCATCTCTCCCATGCCTCACAAGAATATATACAGAAATTAATTTAAATGAACCAGTGTTCATTTAAATGTGATTATATTGTCTGCATAGATAGATGCAAATTTTGCTATATGACACATTTAAGGGGCTTTCAACAACCTTATAGAATCCTGTCTCCTCAGAGGACTGCAGTGAGTACTACATGGGGCTTATCTGAAGAGTCTTTTAGAGACTGCAGCTGGTGCAGAAAGCAGCAGCTTTAGGGTGTGCAGAAGGAACCACATTCCTTTTCATTTTACCTTCATTTCTGTTTTTTAAAAATCCATTTGTTTTTGTTTTAATACTCATTTGTTTTCATACATGATTCATATTAAAAACTATTAAATAATTTAATTTTTTTTAAAATTAATTCATTACACATGCGAAAAATTGGCCAACAGACAATTTTTCAAAATGGTGACGGCAGCGTTGCCACCATTTTGGAAAAGTGCAGCCAGTCTGCACATAAGCAATGGCCATTTTGCCCATGCGCAGACCTGAGCATGCGCGCCCTTTTTCATCACGGTGATGGCAGCATCAAAACAGTCCGGTGGCCATTTTGCACATGTACAATGATTTTTAAAAATTATTTTTAATGGTTTTTTATATAGATTTAAATACAGATCCATAATCTGAATCCATAATTTAGATAAATCCATAATCCATAAATCTGGAAATTGCAGATTCAAATCCATAACTGATCCAAATTCACAACTTCCTCTGGACGCTCACCCCTACATATTACATTCTGGGTGAAAACAGACATGACACTAACCACCCTTTAACCACCCTTGGTGGCTTTTTATTTATGCATGTTGCGGGGCTGTATTGGTGCCCTATGCAGCCCTGAAACATGCATAAATGACCACCAAGGGTGGTAGCGTCATGTCTGTTTTCACCCTCTGCGTTGTCCCGTATTTTGAGAGTCACTGCCCCTCACTGCAGAGTTCAGGGGTCGAGAGGTATGTGCCACAGGCTTTGCCACAAGAAAATATCATGGTTTAATATATTTTGATTCTTATTTGTTGATATATGGCAGAAGCTGAACCAATCAATAAATATTTGATTTTATTTGGTTGAAAGTACCCAAGTCTAGTCTCTGCTGGATACACTGCCTCCTTTGTCTGTTCTGAGAAGTACAGAGAGGAGTTGTCTGCAAACAGGAGGAAAGAGCAGGGGATGTTAACAAAAAATCAACTATAATTTTAAATCAAAAACCCCAGACACTGTGACTGTGGGATCATGAGGAAGAAGAAAAACTATGATTATAAAGTCATATGAATGTTAGAAATAGCACAAGAAAACCCTAAGAATATAACACGAAAAAGAATACAGCACAATCAGCAGTTCTAGATTGAACAGCCAAAAATAAATATGGCAATGGTGCAATGCTAATCTCTTAGGAAACATAACAAAATTATTTTTCTCTTGACTAGCTAAAGCCACCAAATGAGCAAAATCAGTCAAGAAATGTTTTGCAACCCTTATTTAAACATAACCATCAATTATTTACTGTATAAACATAGAAACTTTCCATCAAGTAATACTTATGAAGAGCAGTTCATTTGGCAACTGCCTAATGGTTTTTAAATACAGAATGAGACATTTTATCCAAGTTTTGCTAACAAAGGGTATTTTTAAGCAACAGAAGAGAATGCTATTTTGATGCCAAGCAGCTGAAAATACAAATATTAAAAGCAAGATAAGTTAGGCATATGAATGGAAAATAGTAAATACATACTGAAAAGTGGAACAAGTACAATTTAGCAAGTCACTAAATTCTGTACATAGAGATAGAAATTAAAACAAGTTGGTTGCAGGAATTGCCAAATTTTGGACAGGTATCTTGACCGTGACCTCTTAGGCCTTCCAGAAGACTCTAAAGGATTGAACCCCAAATCTTAATACAGTAAAGCAGTATTATTAATACAAAAAATCCAACATTTTCAATAAAACGTATAGCAGTCATTAGCACCCTTCTCAATGTTTGGTTCAATTTGTGAATTAGAATTCTGCATGAGGTCTTGCATTTGTAGAGTTTTTTTATGGTGTAGGAACACAGAATAGCTCTGCCGGTTGGACAGGACAATACGGAAAGAAAAAACAACAACATGCTGTTCAGTCGAATCAAGTTTATTTCGGCTTTCAACTTCAAACCAAATATATAAAAACAAATTTACATGGGTGTAAACCTGAAATTACATAATGACAACAAACAAAAATCATAATATCAAAATCCTGCAGCCAACTGTTTAAATAATAAACCATATTATACAAAGGTATTCCTAAGGCATAATGCAGATATAAAAAAAGAGAACCAAGGCTTTAATCACATCTGTGTTATCAGATGTCAAAAGAAATACCAGACTCTTGAGTCAAGAAGGTAAATAAACCTTGGGAATCAAAGGCAGCACCCAACTGGCTCTCAGATCACCATATAAAGGACAACAAAACATTTTCCAAAGTTTCAACCTCATTACAAGAGCACACACAAACTCTGTGCCGTTACAAGAGGTAGAGCAGAGAAAGTGAGAGTCGAAAAGCTGATATCGAATCAGGGACATCATTCTGCGGAGGCAAAAATCCCCCAGAAGAATGACATATGATTCCAGTTGGAAATTAAACTTGATCTTGGGATACCATGGGGCTCCCTTTATCGTGGTAAGCTTAGTCATCTCCGTTTTCTGCAGAAATGTCTGAAGACCTCCTTTTTAGGACACAGAACAACTGGCAGACACTCAAAGCGGAACAGAACTGAGGGGATAGCCCCATCTTATACAGGGTCTTAGAAATCTCATCCCACTATCGGTACTTCCTGATGCCACTATTTTGTGCTTGTTCCACCTAGTGTATATAGGAAGCTGAAAAGACTCCAAAGCACACATCTTATTCCAATAGCCCAGAGCTTTCAGGGCTGCCGTAGTGCAACCCAGTTTCTGCATTCAACATGGGGATCATTGTACTATTAAGAACTCCCAGAAAACCTCTACCTAATTTATTCTGAACTATCTCACTTTCTTTAGAGAATTTGGTAAAGTAAATCTCTACCCCATATGTAAGCCGAGCAAGTGCTTTAGTTTTAAAAACTTTTATCATTAGTAGCACAGGTGATCTAACTGTAGAGCTGTAGAATTGTAGTATTCCTGCTACTGTACCTGTAGCTTTTTTTTTTGTAAGGGTTTGTAGATGTTTGACCCAGGATCCTTTGGCAGTAAAACAAATTCCTAAATACGTGTAGTGTGAAACCTGCGGCAGGTGGTATTGTCTGACTGGCCAGGTATATTTCACTTGAGTCTACCCAAACCAGATGACTTGGGATTTGGGGGAATTAACCATCATATTGTTGGCCTTACAGTAAGAATGTAGATGGTTAACCCTATTCTGCAAGTCCTTTTTCATTTGTGATATCAAAAGCACACCATCTGCATACATCAAAACTGCAACAGACTTTCCAGAGATTAGAGGGGTTGAAGCCACACTATTAGGCCCTCCTGATTATTTATAAAAGGGTTGAAAAGCAATGGGCAAAACCTCCCTGCCGTATCCCAGTTTTAATTAAAACACACATTATGTGCAGCCATTTAAAAGAGTTATCTAATTTTATTTTATTTTAAATGTATTTTAGATGGTCAGTTACACTATAACCCTCCAAGAATGGCTTGTTTTTAAGACAAGTGACTCTCTACCAATTGCAGCTCCACACTGGAATGGTCAGGGCTTACAACACAGGCCCTTTTCAAATGGGCATGGATGGGTGGGCAGTGCGTGGGGGTACATTCCCATGGACCCCCACCCACCTCCACACACGGAACATCCACGATTGGCACCCATTGCTCCGTGCATGGGTGATGGGTGGAGCGCATACACAACCCCACCCACCAGCCACGGCATTCAAATGGATGCCTCCCCCTTCCCCCTGCAGCGATCACACAGGGTGTCTTCAGACGTGACGTTGACACGGTGAACCACGGTGAATACCCACCTGGGGTCACCGTGTCCCGTACGTCTGTTTGGCGGCCGCCAGATGTTGGCCACGGTCAATCGGCACATGGGGTTCGTTTGAACCACGCTTCCCGGGCTAGCCGGGGGAAGGTCCCGGGAAGCGTGGTCAAACGGACCCCGGGCCGTGGCCAACGAAAAGTAACGTCTGGCCGCGTGCCACGGCCCGGGATCCCCGGCGGGATCCGGGGCCGTGGCACGATCGGCCGGACGCGGCGGCCGCATTGGCCCCGCCGCCCGCCCGTCTCCTCGGAGGGCGGGCGGCGGGGTGCGTGGAGGGGGCGGGGCCGTGCGGCCACACGTTGCGCCGCGCGGCCCCGGCCCCTCCCACTTTCCCCGCCGGGATCCCCCCGGCACGTCTGTTGGGCCGTGACGGGGTGACCCCGGCGGGGAACGAAGCTGGTGGTGCCGGTACGGGGCCAAAGGGCCCCGTATCGTCTGAAAGTACCCACAGATGCCCCCCACCCCATCCGCACATGTGGGTGAGGCGTCAATGCAAAAAGGCCCATAAACTGCTATGCTGAAGTTGCCAGTGGATGAACAGGACAAATATTTGAAAGCCACTTTAGTCAGCGATGGCCAGGTAGGTGCCTTGATGCACCAATATGCCAAAGGATCAGCATTCAACTCCGGAAAAAGAGGTCTCACCCATATAATAGAGACTTGCCATCTCAGCATTACTTTCCTCCGGTTACCTGGGCAGATTTCCTTCAAGGAAAAGGACCTTTGCCCTTTAAAAACTATTCTCTCTGTCTTTACCAGAAATATTTGACACATTTAATCATGGTACACCTTAGTACACCTGTAGCACACCACTTGTCTATGGGTAATTTCAGACGTTACGGGACCACGGTCAACCACACTGAAACCCCTGTGGTGACCAAAAGTCCCGTAACATGTAAATGATTCCTGCCAAATGTTCACCCCAGTGAACCTCCAGCAGGAATCATTTTAACCACGATTCTGGGGATGGTGCCGGCACCATCCCTGAAGTCATGGTTAGAGCAACCATGATCCGTGATGGGCCAAATGTAACATCTGTTACATTTTTCCCATCCTGGATCATGGTCCTGGCCACGATCCGGGATTGGGCGCAGCGGCCAGATTGGCCGCGGCGCCTGCCCGTCGCACGGAGGGAGGGCGGCCGGGGAAGCTTGAGGGGGGGAGAGGCTGTGCAGCCGCACGTTGTGCCGTGCAGTCCCGCCCCCCTCCCCGATCCCCAGAGAGAATCAGCCCGGCACATCTAAAGGACGGCCGGCTTGATTTCTGACAGGGATCCAAAATTACCCTGTGTGTATAAGATTTGGGCCATTCCCCCAAGGCTACAGGGTTAGAGAGAACACATGCCTTATTCCAGGTTCTGCTTTGTCTGGCTAAAGGAGCCACTTCACTATTAAATTGACACAGTTTCCCTCATTTTACAGGAAAATTGACATTGGGGCAGGAGCCACATGGAAAATGTTATCTAGTGGGGTGGGGGGGAGGGGAAACTTGATTTCCCTGGAGAAAATGCACTTGTAGTAGTCTACCAAATTTGCAGGTAACAGAGCTAAAGATGAATTGGCAAGAGTTGCAAAAGGCAGACACGTTTTGTCAGTTTTTCCTGGGAAACGATTTTGTAAAGAAACTAAAAAAAGAAAAGACTCATGAGAATCCTGCAGCCTTTAAGTTTGATTTAAATTTCATGAAGTTTTTTGTTCCTCACTATCTGCTATGGTTCCTGAGATAAGTACATTCTTTACCTGCTTTAAGAACAATTTTAATATAAATTTAACTATGGCTGTACTACTATGTAACTACATTGTATGTGCTACTCTGCTATACTCCATCATGCACAAAAACAGTTTAATGAAACAGGCTTTATAGTGATGCCTGTGAACAAGTTCAGCTCTACGGGTGCAACGATTGGGAGGGTCTAATCCAAAATAAAGTAGTACAATGTTCGCTTTGCTTAATTTTCAGTGCTCTCTTTGCTTAACAGTACTTATAAATGCTTCCAAGTGTTTTATTCTATAATCTGAAACATCATAAATGTTATAAATTAATTATTTTCTATAAAGTCTATGTATCAAAATCCCTCTCTCCTCTTTCCCCCTCAGTCCTCTCCTCCTCCTCCCCGGATTCTGCCATCTCCACCTTCAGCTCATCTCTCACTTCCACCCTCGACTCTCTTGCCCCCTTCTCCTCCTGCCCGGCTCGCTCCCGTGACCCTCGCCCTTGGCTCACCCCCACCATTTGCCATCTCTACTCCTCCATCAAGCTGCTGAACGCCTCTAGTGCAAATCCCATTACCACGCAGACTTCCTCACATCAAGTTCTGCCTCTCATCCCTCAACTCTGCTATCTCCCTTGCTAAACAGCAGTACTATGCCTCCCACATTGAGTTCTGCTCCCGGGACCCTCGCCACCTCTTTTCCACCTTTGACTCCCTTCTCAACCCACCCACCCCCCGTCCTCCTCCTCCCTCTTCTCTCTCCGCTCAGGATCTTGCTCTCTTTTTCACCTCTATTGACAAGATCTGCCTGGACATCGCTTCCAAGTCCTCTCCCCCTGCTACTCCCCCC
>QEPC01005340.1:916267-934945 GCA_003113815.1 Sphenodon punctatus
CCTCCTGACCTCCATTGCCTCCACTGTCACCCCTCCCCTCTTGCACATCATCAACCTCTCCCTCTCCACCGGCTCCTCCCCCTCTGCCTTTAAACACGCCACTGTCTCCCCCATCCTCAAAAACTCCACTCTGGATCCCTCTGAACCCTCTAATTACCGTCCTGTCTCCCTCCTCCCTTTTGCTTCCAAGCTCCTTGAACGGGTTGTCTACACCCATTGCCTCGACCTCCTCTCCACCAACTCCTCCCTTGACCCCCTCCAATCTGGCTTCTGTCCCCTTCACTCCACTGAAACCGCTCTTGCTAAGATCACCAACGATCTTCTTGTGGCTAAATCCAACCGCCTTTATTCTTGTCCTCCTTGATCTCTCTGCTGCCTTCGACACTGTTGACCACTCACTCAAGCTTGAAGCACTCCACTCCCTTGGATTTCGGGACTCTGTCCTCGACTGGTTCTCCTCCTACCTTTCTGACCGCTCCTTCAATGCATCTCTTCCTAACTCCTCCCCCTCCTCCTCCCTACCACTCTTGGTCAGGGTTCCCCAAGGCTCCATCCTTGGCCCTCTCCTCTTCTCTATCTACACCCAATCCCTAAGCAAACCCGTTGCCTCCCATGGTTTCCAATACCACCTATACACTGATGACACTCAATTCTCTCGCTCCACTCCTTCCCTCTCCCCCTCTTTTCAAGCTCATCTCACCAACTGTCTCCCCGATATCTCCGCCTGGATGTCTCAACGCCAACTCAAACTGAACATGGCTAAAACTGAACTCATCTTCCCTCCCAATCCTTCCTCTCCCTCTTCCCTGTCAATTGCCATTGACGGGGTTCTCCATCCTCCCTGTCCCCCAAGCTCGCAGCTTGGGCTTACGTCTTCAACTCACACCTCACCTTCAAACCCTATATTGACTCATTGCCAAATCCTGCCGCTTCTCCCTCCACAACGTTGCCAAGATCCGCCCTTTTCTGTCTGTCTCCTCTGCCAAAACTCTCATCTCACGCCTCGACTATTGTAACCTCCTCCTCGCTGGCCTTCCCCACTCCTACCTTTCTTCCCTTATCTATGTTCAAAACTCTGCTGCCAAGATCACCCACCTAGTCTGTCGCTTTGACCGCATGCAGCCTCTCCTCTGTCCACTGGCTCCCTTTTCCTGAGCGTATTCTGCACAAGCTCCTCATTTCACCTACAAAGCCCTTCACAACCTCACTCCCCCCTACCTCTCTGCCCTGATCTCCCTCCGAACCCCTGTTCGAGCACTCCTCTCCTCTTCCATCCCCTCCCTCACCATCCCACGCCTCCCCTGCTCCCCCAACCGCCTTCGTCCTTTCTCCCTCGCTGCCCCGCATGCCTGGAACTCCCTCCCGGCCCTTGTCCGCCTCCACACCTTCAAGTCCCTTCTCAAAAGCCACCTCTTCTGCTCTGCCCTTCCTAATTCTTGCTAACCACCCCCACCCAGGATTATCCCCCACCTGTTATCTGCAAACTCCCAATTTACTGTAACCAAGCCAAGAATGTGTACCTGAGCTCTTGCATCCTCATGAATGTTGTCTCTCCCTCTGTTCCCCCTTCCCTGTCTCCCCTCCCCGTCTTTAGGTTGTAAGTTCTCGGGCAGGGACCGTGTCTATCTTATTCTTTGTAAAGTGCCAGGTACATCACTGGCGCTATATAAATACTAATAATAATAATGTATCAACTTTGGATGCAGTATTGTGTGTTCAAGAAATCATCATGGTTAGCCCCAGTATATTAAGTCCTAAAGAAATGGCCTATATTCTCATATTTACCTTTAAATAAATCTCAGGCTCTCCATACCATACCCACTAAAAAAAAATTAAATGTAAATTTCTATTCCTAATGCTACACTCCTGAGACTATTTACTGGGAAATAATCCCATACAAGTCAATCCCACTGAAATCACCAAGTAAGTGGTTTCAGGATTGCAGCCCGAGTGGTTTGTAACTTGTAAAGCAAAAAATATTAAAGCCAAGCGATATGGTTTATAATTAAAAACAAAACATTAAAACAAAACATTTCAGAAGCAGTCATTTTCAGCAGGAAAATGTCAGAAAAAAAAAACACAAGAGCTCGTCTTATAAATGAAAAATATTTTGATAAAGATTCAAAAGAACTGGTGGTTGAACACTAATGAATTTGCATAGTGTGTAGAAAAGACACATTGCAGAAATAACTTTAAACGGCCTAAACAAAGCTGATCAGCTGCTCCAAGATTTCCTGTGTAAATATAGAAGATTTGGGCAATAACAAATATAAAATAATAATAATAATTAATAATCACTCAATAGGGAAATAAAACAGTTCTCCAGCCCAACTTTCTCCTCTTCCATCTCTACTGCCATCTGAAGTAGTTCTGGTCATAACTGAAGACAAAGCATTATCTCCAAAGTGTGGGGCAACTTGGAGTTAGCAGCACCACGCCCAAAAGAAACCTTCTGCAGAGGCTTGCTGGAGTTAAGAAGTTTCAGCACACCTCAAAAGGTAAAAATAATTTTTTGAAAATCATTAATAAAAAGTTAAAGAATGGAGAAGGCAACTTGAGAGAGGAAGGGGGAGAAAATTAAGAAAGAGGTGTGGGGCACAGTAACAGGATAGGCTTTAGGGAAATTAACAGATTTTTTTCTATTAAAAAAAAAAAAAGGGGGTGGAAAAAAAAGAGAAATATACAGCAAGTAGTATTATCCTCTTTTTCTGTGCCTTCTCTCACAGCATGTTCTCCTATTTGGGCAGCCAGCAGGGAAAACAACTGAATCCTTCCATTCCTTCTGAGTTCTGTGGGTCTCGTACATGACCAATGGAGAAGGGAAGAGGATTTTAGACAGCTGATGCAAGTAACAATACACTGTTATGAGCTATCTTGAAGAGCAAGCAAGTTTAACCAGCTTTTTTCAAGATATAATTCTCAACTATTATAATTCTCAGTTGCTTGAGTTCTTGTGAACAAGTTCCTTTTGAATGACAGAGTAGCAGGGCCCCTGATGGCCCCACCACCTCCCTGTAGTGCCACCCCCTTTGGGATCTCCTCCATGGGTCCCCAGAAGTGGTCATGTATGGAGCCATGCTGGAAGGGAGCAGGGGGCAAATCGGGCGGGGGGGGGGACATTCCCTGTTCTGGTGAAAGCGGGATCTACTGCGGGGCCTCTGGAAGAAGAGAAGATAGTAGGGCCTGGGATAATTGTCCTGGATCGCCCTGTGGTAAGGCTGGCCATGCAGAGCAATAAGTAAGTATCTAATTCTTTGCCAAGTATTGATACACCTGCTGGGAGCGGGATCCAAACTGGAATTTACACAGAGATAGGATTAACTTGATTAAAGTCCTTTATGGATTATGAAAATTGTGTGGAAGATGTTGGACATCATGCTTGACAAGGGAGGGGAGACAAGGGGTGGGGGCAACAGAGAGATGACTATTAGGTAATAATTTTCAGAAGGTAACAAGTTTGTTTTATCTATAATCCCATTGTTGCGCTAATTTCATTCAATAAATCATCTGCATTCATTCAATAAAACCTCTGCATTCAGTTCCTGGATTATGTTACCCCAAACAAAGCAAAAAAACAACAACGTTTCTACAAAAAGTCGGTTCCAAAAACAGTCGTCTGTATTGACATACCATTCTTTTCCAGTGTTTGTTGATGCATCAAAGTCCACGGGCATTGCAGAAACATTGGAAGAGTGCAGCAAGTAAGTAACCAGATTTCTTTGAAATGGAAGTCTTAAGAGAAGTAAACAAAATCTTTACAACAAAAGTGTCTACCAAGTGTGTGCCACAATAATATGGATTGTCACAAGCTTGGGTGACTGAGGATTGGTACCATCTGCTTTCTCCTTCGGGTACAGCCTTCATAAGGGAGTCAAGCTGCCTGGAGGTGGCAGCCATCTGGCGGTGGCTAAAGGGCCCCAACCATCCTTGGGCCATTTGACTGTATGACCATAGTCACAAAGCTCTGCTGTCCTGAAAGTGTTGCCATCTTATAGGGAGAACTAAAAGCAGCAGCAGTATGCAGCAGCAATGCCTTGTTTTTTTGCATTGTATTTTTTTGAGGATATATTTGTATTTTATGAGAATATGTCATGGGTAGAGAGAGTGGAATGGGTGTTTAGGGTAGTTTGGCCCGACTCCCTCAGGTAAGAGATGAGGGAGTGAGAGAGGGGACAAGTTGAGTAGCTTTATAGTTTAGCCACGATCCTTCTGTGTGTTTGGAGAAGGAGGATATGGGCTTTTGGGTGCCTGGGCTGGGTGAAAGCCTGAGGATTAGGAAATCTCTTGTGAAAGGGACTAGGAAGTGAGACTGGGTGGGGTGGTAGGGTGGGTTTTGTGTTGTATTTGTGAAAATGTTCTGAGCCATCTCAAAGAACCTTGTTTACAAGGTAGCAACCTTCTGTTCTTTTTCAAGTGGCTCCTCACAGGATATTTTTACATGGCTCCGCCAGGTGGAGAGTCCGTGGGCACGCCAGTGCATGGATGGGGCATGCACACGGCCGAACACGCATCCCCACTCACCCACCACTCATCCACACCCACATAGTAACCACCGTTTTCCCCAGTTGCTCCGTACATGGTGATGAGTGGGGGTGGGGTGTGAGTGGGGATGCGTGTTAGGCAAGCGCGCACGCACCCCACTCACCATGGGTGTGTGCACCACGTTATTCACATGGGGTTCCCCCACCCATGAACACACAGAAATCTGTGTGTTCATGGCTGGGAGGAGAGACCCGTGTAAAAAGGGCCACATTCTCACAACTGTCTTACTTATACTATCTTAGGTAGGAATTTAGGATGTAAAGCAATATCTATTCTGTCTTGGAAAATAAATCTGCAAATATGGTTCTGAGATTATGATGACTGCTATTTCACTAACTCTTCTTAATGAAGTTATTGCTAACAGGAATACGGTCTTTAAACCTGCACCCCATAACCACTTCATTTGCGCTCCCATATAATCAATTCACGCTGCCCCGTGGGCACAAATTAAATGGTTATGGGTGGGGGCAGCGTGAATTGATTATATGGGGGCGGGGGCACAAATGAACTGGTTATGGGTTGGGGGCAGCATGAACTGATTATGGGAGCACAACTGAACTGGTTATATGTTTCTTTTCATGGCATAATGCGCTTAATAAGCTAGCTGCATTTTGGGTGTCTGGTGTGTGTGATAGCAGCACCTCTGGACTGGTCGCACTGCATGCGTGCACAAGGCACAGGCGGCACCGGCAGCAAGAAGCAACAGGCCCTGGAGGCCAGACTGGCCAAGCTCACTCCCCTCCCCCCAGTAAGGCAGTGGACCCAGTCAGTCTCTATGTGCCTGCCTCACTGCTCACCCAGCTGCCCCTGTCGTGGAACCACTCCTGGGTAGTGGTGGTAGACACTCGGCTGGGGAGGGGGTCATGCGTCTCCATGGTTGCTCGGAGGGGTGGAGAATGGGAATCCTTCCTGTCCAGAGGGAGTAAGTTTTATGTAAATTTATACATTTGCATAATTAGGCTGGGCCTAATTATGCAAATTAGGCTCCGAACCAAGACTTCGCACATGGCCTCACAAACCCTGGGGCCGGCCCTGACTACACAGAACCATTTCTACTGCTAGATATAGAAGCAAAGGAAGCATCTTAAAAAGATTTCTTGTGACTTTTCCTACTGGCAGAGAAAAGTCAACTCAAGTCTGAGACTGGTATAGCAGACAAGTATTAAGCAGAAGACAATTCAAGCCAAAAAACACCCAAACACACACAAACCTTAGACACCATTGTTCACTGCAAACTAGATTTGCTTTTCCATTAATATTCACTCAGTGCCAATTTGATGAAGGAGTGCAATAAAGTGAATTCCAGTAGGGATCATTCTGTCAAAACAGGAAGTTGTATAAAGTCCAGACTGATGCAGTAGTTGCATGGGTCTGTTGTACCTTTCTTCTCCTTACCTCTGAAGCAAAATAATAATTAGTTGAGGCTCATGAGGGGAAGAAAAGGAAAAAAAAAAAAATCAGGTTGACTGCATTAGCCAGAAAGGAGGAAAAATAATAAGACACAGGGTAATTTCAGACGTTACGGGATCACAGTCAACCACCCTGAATCACAGTGGATTCAGGGTGGTGGCTGTGATTGCGCGAACGTCTGTGTGAGCCCCGCCAAATGTTCACCACAGTGAATTCCTGGCGGGGTTCAAAGCTAACCATGATCAGGAATGGGGTGACAGTAATGTCTGTTAACTTGCCCCGTTTGACCGTGGTCCAGACTGCGGTACAGGATCAGGCGCAGCAGTCTGATTGGCCGCTGCGCCTGCCCGTCTCGACAAGGGCAGCCGGCCGCACGTTGCACAGCCCCGTCCCCTCCCCGATTCCCCTCTGCGATCAGGCTGGCACATCTAAAGGACAGCCGGTCTGATCACAGACCGGGATCTGAGACAGATCCCAGTCCAGGGTTCAGTGTGGCAGACTGAACGCCCCGTCATGTCTGAAGTTACCCACACAAACAAAAAGAAAGTGCTTTTGAGTAATACTAGCTTTCATCTATGGCTTTACTAAGAAAACTAATGCTCAGGCAAGTTGCACAAAGCACACAAACAACCTTGCAGTCGGAAATCCGTATAACATCAGTTAGAGTTTTATTTTATTTGCTTTTTTTAAAAGGAAAAACTGTACAGAGCACAAAGTTTTGATTTTCAAAATATGACATCATCTGATCAGCTCAATTGAACAAGAGGTTTTTAACAATCTTACTTTGGGGAATAAATGATGCTTGGATCAGTTTGTGCTGTCTATGGGTAATTTCAGACGTGACGAGATCACAATCAATCACCCTGAATCACAGTGGATTCAGGGGGGTGGCTGTGATCCGGTGAATGTCTGTTTGAGCCCCGCCAGATGTTCACCACAGTGAATTTCCTACAGGGTTCAAAGCTAACCACGGTTCTGAGGATGGTGCCGGCCCCATCTCCAGAACCATGGTTAGTTTCGCAACGATCTGGGACGGGGCTGGTAATGGCCACGGGTACAGACAGTTACCCAGCCCCATCCCGGAATCAGGTCCCAACCACGGGACGGGATCAGGCGCAACGGCCTGATTGACCACTGCGCCCACCCATCTCCCTGTGGGCGGGCGGCCAAGGGAGCGCATGGGGGGCGGGGCCAAGCGGCCGCACAACATGGCGCTCAGCCCTGCTCCCTCAGAGATTCCCCACAGTGATCAGGCCGACACATATAAAGGACATCCGGTCTGATGGCGGGCCGAAAGGCCCATCATGTCTGAAATTACCCTATGCCAATCTGAAGAATACCTCGACATTTTATGGTGACAAAGAGGGCTCTAATTACAACTTTTCAAGCCTGCAGCAAGATGAAGTTAAATATGCACAGGTTTTAACACCAGAGGACCATTATGATAATCTAACTCAACTTCTGACAGGACACACATCAGCTACAGAATTTCACTCAGTAATTCCTGCACCAAGTGTAAATTAATTATCAGAAAAAGTCTATTTACATTTTGACTGTTCTTTGTCTCTTTATATTCTGGGCCAATAGAATTCTACAACATCCACAGAGTCCAACTCTGCAGTAAGAAAACACACACACACACACACACACACTCTTCGTTGGCTGTTTGGTCTGAAAAGGAAAGAAAATTTGTTTACAAACACACAGCTCACGCACACAGTGATTGCATGTTTCCCCACTGCCACCCCTTACAGCGTGTCTTACTGCAGGCTGATTTTATCCCGATTTGGTACAGGGGCAGAAGGCCCAAAGATAAGTAAGAACTGACCAAAAAAATTAATGCAATAGGGCTATATCTCCCCTCCAAGTGTGCCTTGGTCTGCTGAAAAATCCCACTGATTTACATTCAGCATTTCCCCCTAGCCCACCAGGAAACCAGGTTTCACCATTTCAGGCTGCACTGAACTATATTTTGCACTAATGTTCAGTCAAGTAACCGCTAAAAACAAAATTAGAAGTCAGTCATCCTAAATTGGAGATTAACAGAAAAACAAATAATAAAAATAAAATGATCTAGGCATCTTTAATGTGTGCAAAGAACTCATACTCTCTTTTGCAACCCTTTAGTATGCAGAAAACACTTCCCTGCAGACTCATATGTGCACCAAGCTCTGCCTTCCTCATGCAAGCCTTTGTGGGTTACCAATGACAGGCAGCCCATATCAAATGCAATGTATTGGGATACTCTGTACAGGGGTCAAAGACAAGGGGCAGAGAACAACGGAAGAGCCTGCAAGGAGACAGTCACAGCAGGGCAACAATGACAGGCTTAAGAGGAGAAATTTTGCAAAAAAGATCCAGTTTAGATAGTTGGTTTATACAGTTTTCACTTTATAATTGTTTGATTTTGTTTGTTTTGCAGATGTTTCACAGTAGGTTTAGTGTCTGTTTTGAAAATTTTAAAATCTTTGCTACAAAGTACATTAAGCTCTCCAAAAATAATTTCAGAATCAAAATATCCTCCGGTAATTTAATTTGACGTTTAGGAAGATAGTATAGGTCAAAGAGCATGATTTTCAATTACATTGTAATTAGTTACACGTGCAAGTGCATTGCCCATGTTTAAGCATCCAGTGAGAACCCTAAGTGATCTTGAGTGTGAACTTTCACACTTTATAGTTGGCCTCTTGCACTCATCCAAGCCTGCCAACTTCATTTTATGTCCCTATTTGGACTGGGCAGAAAGTTGTGCTTTTTTGTTGTGGGGGGTTTTGGCACTTCCATTAGACAAGCTAAATAGCAGACCACTTTTGCCATTTCCTTGATCCTGGGACAACTGTACACTAGGCTGGCCCTCAATACCAAGTTAAAGCCAAAAGGCTGCTTTAAATTACTCCAGCTGCTCACAGCTTCAATGGTCATTAGCAAAGGTATAGAAACAGGAGACATGTCCCCCTACCCTACTGCCCTGAGACTGGGCACAGGGAGAAATCAGTTCCTGAATTTTGACCCAATTCTTTAATTTTAGCCCCTTCATTTGGAGAGCAGGGGGTTGAGAATAAAGATGATGGAGCTTTCCTTCCACCATTTTGGACTGTTACTGTTGCCATTAGGATAGCCAGGGATCCTTAAGATTCAGAAGTTTCAACCATGCCCTCCTTCTGGCTAGCCAGACTGGGGATGTGGTTTTACACTGCTCAAGGAACTCTTTACACTAGAGTAATCTTAAAAGTTGAATATACTAAGCTTTGGGGCAATTTTGCACAACAGTTGTAGTACAAACAAAGAAAACCAGCCTCACTAAAGCCAGGGCTTAGAGTTTACAAGTCTTCCCGAAAAAACTTTCTCCTGCCTCATTTTGATGCAGTTCATGCTCAGTATAGAATTCTGCATAAAGCCTGTGTCAGGAAAGGCTCCACAAACAAACAGCCTTAGCACTTTCTCTGTTGCATCTAGCATAAGTTCCCCCAAATGTGTAGGGCAAAGGGCGCACATTTTTAGCCAGAGTCAATTACTTAAAATGGTCCTTGCTGCCAAAATTAGTAGGAAGTCAGACTTTTGCAACCATCAGTACAAATATTCTGGAAAGACACAAATGTTTCTCTCTGCCCATTTTACAAAAGCCTACGAATACTATGGGTAGTCTTTCAGTTGTAAATGCATATTCAGTTCCCTTTTGTTTCGTATCCCTAAATTTCCAGATTTGAATACAGATTTGTACTAATAAAAAATAACAATACATTTTTTTAAATTACTGCATACGCACCAAATGGCCACTGGACCATTCTGCGCATGCGTGCCCTTTCCCAAAATAGCAGCAGCACCATCATTTTAGAAAAAGGCAGCTGGTCTGTGCATGCCAGAAATGGCCACTGTGCATGTGCAGACTAGCTGCTCTTTTCCAAAATGGCAGTGACACAGTGGCCGCCATTTTGGAAAAGGCCACACTTGCGCAGAATGATCTGTTAGCCATTTTGCGCACACGCTTTAATTGTTTTTAAAAACCTTTTTTTTAAACAAAAAAATTATTCTTGTATAGATTAGAACTGAACCAAAACAGGCTTGTTGTCGCACTATTTCAGTTCAATATGGATTTAATCCATAAAGGTGTATTCCATGCAGTTATAAATTAATCTAAATCTGAACTTCCTACCCTAACAAATACACTATTAAATTTGTTCTATAATTTTTCACCTCCTACCACCATAACACTTGCACTTTTTATCAAAGGAAATAAATAATTTGATTCCTTGTAGTCTATACAGCAATGTAGTATATAGTAGTGCTATAGAAATAAGTAATAGTAGTAAATGTAATATACTGTGTGCACACAGCAAAAGTGCTATCCAACATAATTACTACTGGCATTTACAAGTATTCACTTAATATTTATCACCGGTAATTCTGTAACGCTCACCACCATAATATAAGCCTTATTAATTCATTTACCCTCATAATCCCACTGTAAAATAGGGAAGAACTGTTATTCACATCTTGCAGATGAAAAATGCAGGAGAAATATTATGTGTAAGGCTAGGATATAAATGAATTTCATGTCCTGTGTTGAATTCAAAATGTCCAATACTATTTTTGGGTGTAAGCAGGTCAAAACATTAGTTCAGAATTTCATGCACGACATAAAATCCAGTTTCTAACCAGGCCTGCAAAGTTCCCCAAGATGAGAAGTCCAAGAGTTTTCCATACCTGAATAGTTTTCATTTCAGATGTACGCACAAAGTAAGACCATAACAAAAGTCTTCCTGTTGGTAGGGCCGATCCCAAGCCCCCCAGTACAGATTGAGAGAGGATTCAGGAGGAGGATGGGAATGTACAGGAGGAGACTGGAAAGAGGGTTGGTCTTGCACAATAATTTAATCATTTTTTTTACAGCACTTCCCCACTGAATGGCACTTGTGACAGTTCACAAGATTCATTGTATTTTATTGTAACAACCTAAAATCTGTTCACAAGCCTGTTAAAAACAACTTAAGGTGAAGGGAAAAGGAGTAGGGGGAAAAAAAATACTTTCAGGGGAACCAGCCATGGATCCTTTAAAAGCACTTGGAGAATTAAAAAAAAAGTCTTCAAGTGCTTTTTGAAGGTGAGGAATAGAGATGACTTTCAAGCGGAAATTTTCTAGTGAAAATTTAAAGCGACAAACGGTAGCTTTCAGTGATTTTATTTTTTAAAAATACAAAAATCGTTTGTCAAGAAAGGACAAACAAACTTTGGTTGTTCCGTTCATGTGCACGCAGGAGGAGATAACTAAATCTCTGGATTAACTAAAAATATTTTTATCTGTACATAAAATCCACATGGAAAAAGCAGTGATGAATCCTCTTCTCTCTGTTACACAAGTTTTGTGACTGCCAAACTCAGAATGTGGCACCAACTTCCTAGAACAGTAAATTCTTTTCATAGAGTAGCATCTGTAATTGGAACAAGGAAGCTTATACCCAGTGGGCAGGCTTTGATGAGACCAATATAACACTAGTCAAAAGCAGTTTAGTCAAATGCTACCACTGTATATGGAATTTGAAAAGTTCAAGACATTTTTACAAAACTCCCTGAAGCCGTAAAGAGAAACTATGCACACTTGAGCATGCCCCGCTATGCATTTTAAACCTAATGTGACCCCATTATCCAAGTCTGAACTGTGTGAAACAAAGAATGCCCATTCATACCTACAGGACTTGAGGCTTTCAGAAAATTTAGAAAATGTACATAAATCTTGGGGTTCTCAATCAAAGTATGCTACATTCCAATGAAACACTAACCATTAACCAACTGTACCAAAATTTGCTGCAGGATTCTACAAATGATTAGTAAAAATGCATAGAAAGGCCTTCTACCAGTCATGACAGATTCCCTTACCAAATGTTAGAAAAAAAGCACAGATGACCACATGAGCGGAGTCTCAGCCACACTTCATCCCACACAGTCCCTCCCAGACCCATAGAGGGGTAAGATTCCCCCATCATATGCACTCACCTACTAGCCATGTTTAGCCTTGTAGGCATACCAGTTATTACATTTTTTACCCTGAAGGGGCTGTCTCCACCAGACAGCAAGGTAAACAGACCCTAGACACACTCCAGAAAAAGGCCGAAAGAAAAGGCCGCAGCCTCCTCACCAGATGGAGTTGGTGAAAAGCACTCCTGGCTGGCCACTGCTGCGACCTAGCAATCCAGGCACAGCAAAGCATCCAGAAGCACTCTGAGGCTGCAAACTCAATACACCAGAGGGGGCAAGACCCCATCAGTAAGAGGAGTCCCAATCCCCTCCAGGGCAAGACCGGCCAACCATCATCACCTCAGACTTGTCAGGATTCAGCTTCAGTCAACTTGCCCTCATCCATTCCCCCACTGCAGCCGGCAATGGGTAAGCACTGAGACTGCCAGACCTGGATCAGATGAAAAGGAGAGGTAGAGCTGGGTGTCGTCAGCGTACTGATGGCACTGCACCCCAAAGCCCTGAATGACTTTGCCCAGCAGCTGCATATACAACATTGAACAAGAGGGGTGACAGAATGGAACCCTGCGGAACCCCACAAGGGAGGTCCCGAGGCGATGATGAGCAGTTGTCCACCACCACCTACTAACACCTGCCAGCCAAGAAAGAGTAAAACCACTCAAGAGCAGTTCTGCCCACTCCAGCAAGGTCTCAGAGGCAAGTCAACAGCACCTCATGATCACAGGTATGAAAAGCCACTGAAAGACCAAATAAAATCAACAGGGTAGAATTCCCCAGTCTAACTCAAGGTAAAGGTCAGTGACCAAGACCACAAGCACAGCCTCTGTACCACACTCAGGATGAAAACCAGACTGTAAAGGGTCCAGGAATCCAATAGCATCCAGATGTACCTGGAGTGGACAAGCCACCACCTGCTCAGTTACCTTCCCTAAAAAGGGAAGGTTAGAAACAGGCTGATATCTGATGGGGGAATCACTGTAAAATGATGACTTCTTATGCAGAGACCAAACAAACACTGCCTTAAGGCAGCTTGGCACTCTGCCCTCTCGAAGGGAGACGTTGATCACCCCAGCCAGCAACGGCCTCAAGGACTCCAGCCAGGACAGGCATGGATCAAATTCACAATTTGTGGCACAGCCCACAGTACCACCTCTGCATCAGTGGGCATCAACTGAAACCAATTCCCCCAAGGAGGACAAGGTTGGGCTTCCATAAACCCCAGCTCTGACTCTGCGCCAGAAACGGTCCCACTAAGGTCGTGGTGAATACAAGCAATTTTAACTGTGTAGTAATCAATAAAAATGTCATAGCGGGCACTGGATCCCTCCAATTCCTGTATAACATTTGGTCCCATCTGTTACTATTTAGTTCATCAATTTGCTCTAGAACCTCTTCCAAAGTCACATTGATTTTGAACAGCTCCTCCGATATGAAGAACAGTTGTGGCATGGGAACTTCTGATGTAGAAGAGGTTCCCCCCCCCCCCCCAGACAGCCTTAACCACCAGAAAGGCATAACATACCTTGAACTCTTCTAGATGAACTACCTGAAATAAGACAGATGCCAGAGAATTGAGATAACCTTGGCAACCTTTCAACATCTGGCACTTCAGCTATTGATCAAAATGAGCAACTCTAATATACCACTTTAAGATGGAAGGATTAATGAGTAGGAAGATGGCATGCTTTCCAGTTATCCTGCTACTTTGGTCCCTTTTAAGGCCATTTTCAAAACCAACATTTTTAATTCTACACCACCTCCTTTAAAATGTTTGTAACATTTTATGTATCTGTCCTGTTTAGGCTATAAAATTGTTGGGGTACAAACTGTGCCCTACCCTGCATTTGTAAAGCAGGGAATGCCTTTGCTGCATTGTATAATAAAATTATTTCTTCATTAACCATTTCTTCAACAAGCCAATTTAGTGCCCAAACAATCCTTAAATTCACAAGTAGCATTCTGTGTTGCAGCATAGTACAATGTTCCCACTATTATAATTTTATGTAGTGTTTAGATAACACTAATAGAATGGGGTTTTTACTAAGGATTTTTAATATAAAGTATCAAAACTTTGCCACCCACTGGCTGAAGTTCTTTTTTTATTTATTTAAAATGTATATATTTTTTATTTTATCAAATGTATAAGTTACAGATGCACAAGTACCCTTAGTTTAGATGCTTAGCTCAATTTAAATTATTTATCCCAAGAACCGATTAGACTATTCTTTGGTGTATGAAACACTACAATATTATTACATTAAAAACTTCCAACAATTTTGATGTATCATGAAGGTATCACTCCTAATATGATAGTTCAAAGAAAATCCAAAGAGCTATATACTGCTGCTTACCGGAAGGCAGGTTGAGTGTTATGTTGTTGCACAAGTCTGTATAGCAGCATTCTGTTTTGGTTATGTTTTTAGAACTATGGCAGAAGACTTGAGCATTCAGTTCTGGGAGGGATACACAAGACTTTATCACCTCTTCTTTGCCATTTGTTAGCATGACCGAAGCCCAACATTCTCCTTCAGTATGGCAAGTGAAGTTTGTATGTTCACACAACTGGCACACACACTTCAGGCCTGAAAAAAAAATTTAAAAGGTTTTTAAATGGAAACAAAACAGAATTCTTTAAATCATGACAAAAATGTTCATACTAAACAAGGTTAACATAACAAATTTGTGTTCAGTTAGTTGTCTTTCTTGCTCAGATGAAGAGACTGAGCATTACGGTTTGCATTCTATTCCCATGCATGGATTTATTGCAAGAATTTGGACAAGCTTTTAAGAAGCCTAGTCAGAAAAGCATGTCAGCATCGATTTTGCAGGCTTTACTGGAAGGGGAAAACAACATGGTTACTCCGAGCACACACAACCAAAGGAAGTACTAGCATTAATACTGCCTTGACATGAGAAGTTTTCTGTTCTAACTTTTCTTCTTTTCAAGAGACATTTGATTCATCAGTTTTTCTTCATGTCGAGACTTCAGCAATCCATGAAGTGGGAGATCTCAGAGAATTAACTAAACCCAAAGATTGGACCCAATGCAATTTCTGAATTAAAATCCTTCCTTAGAAAATCAACCATGTTTAAGACTCTTAAAAGTACAGTATGCTTATTTTAAAAGATTTCTCTTTCTAAACTAGAACATTTCTATTAAATCTTCCAAGAGCAAACTAACGCTGTGCCCAGACAGAGCCTTACTGACTTCAAATCAATAGGGCTGCATGTGGGTGCTTGTGCCACCACCTTACAGAGCAACCTGCAGGGCCAATGTATAAATGTGTAGACAGCTGGGTCCCCATCTTTAATACCAGTAGTACTTCAGATGAGAAAGCTTGGTATTCTAGGTCTAAATTAAACAAGGACAAGGGATGAAGCATTCTTTTAAGAAGTTTTACTTAATTGGTTAATCTTTATAAAACATGCATTGCCATAGTCTTCTACACCTAATTTGTATGGGAAATAAGATACAGGAGATTATGCGGTATGGTTTAATGTCCATGTCAAAACGTGTCAGTACTGGGATAGAATATTTTGGATTATATACAATTGAACACCGGTGTTATACAACGTAGTGTACACCACTTTTCGATCTTGAAAAATAATCACTCATGAATTTGAAATTTTGTTTTGCTTGTCAAAATTGCAATTGCTGAAAATTCCATTTACTCTCCGTCTCCTTCAGTTGGCAGTTCCAGCTCTCCTCTGGGGAAAGAGTAGCAGACAAATGGATATGGATGATTTGTGTCGGCCAATTAAAACGTATTTTCCTTCAACCTAAATTGCTGTACCTCTTCTACATTTTAATAGGACTGTGTTTTGTCTGCTATCTACTTAAGCATATTTAAATATTGATCTCCACTTTCTTAAAAGCACACATTTTTAATTAAAGATTAGAAATGACTAATAATTCTGTTGATCATTAACAGAAGGGCTGCAACCTTTCATTGATTAATCGACCTGATTAATCAATTAATGGGTGATCACTGGATTAAAATTGTCCTCCTCACCCCCGTGGATTAATCCATTCACCTTTTTATTGGTCTTCTGGTCTCTCCTTTAGGTAACTGTCCTTGACCGTAAGGACAAAAACACATATATATTTTTTCTTTTTAACTGAAAGCTGAGATTGTCATGGTTTGTGGAGCTAGACTTTGAATGCTATATAGGACAAAATTTAAGGTAAAATTCTGAGAGTTAGCAATGCCGCTGTAGTCCAATATTTCTCCAGGGAAAAGGCAGAGCTGGATAGACTAGCACCCAGCAGAGTGTCAGAAGCCCTTTACAAGATTGCCATATTAGACTAATCAAAAAACAAGACTCAGGGTGCAGCCAGATGAGCACGGGTGCGCCCAATCTAGGCCTGCCCTGTGGCAGACAATCTGCCTCGCCACACTGCAGGGCCAGAGGAACTGGGCACAGGAGTATAGTGGAGCCAGGCAGCTTGACCCATCTCAAGCAGTGGCCACCTGGCCTAGCCCCACCATCCTCCCCCTGGCCCAGCTGTGATGTGGCCGCGCATGATGGGCGCTCCTGCCTGTCACTCACAGACAGCGCGGTAGCCTTGCTCCAAGTGTGGCGGGGTAAGCACAGGCTTCAAAATGGATTGTCCTGATTTGGGCTCTCTTAACCCCCCACACACACACACACCGCACTTGGTTGCAGAATGTCACAGTAGAAGTTCCACCATAGAACCCAAAAAAGGAAGGCCATTTTTTGTGCTGGGTTTCCCCCCCCCCACTTTTTCTGCTCCTTAATGTTCATTTTCACTTATTCGGCTCTTTAATGTTCATTAATCACTTTAACATGCTCATTAAACATGTCTAACAATCTGACAATTTCTGGTGAATTATTCACTTTTTGGAAATATATGCAAATTATGTAAATCCAATTTAATCAAATTAATCGATTCTTCAACTAAAATACTACATATTAATCAACTAAGATTTCTTTACTCGAGTTGCAGCCCTAATACCAATAGGTTCATTACGAATTATAATACCATTTATAAAAACAGAAAATAGGTTTTTTTTAAAATAGCAACAAAAACAATTAGACCTAAGCAAATACTTTACAACCCACAACAAATTTGAAACTTCTGTATCTTTTGGAAACATGTGTGAGAGTCGAAGAGCAACAATGCATGAATTTGTTTAATAAACAGATAATTATGATGATTTAATACTAAGCAATAAAAAAAAACCTCCACTAGATTGTCAAATACATGAGGCACAAGTATTGCTTCTGCTACCTAACTGAACTCATGTAACTATACAGTCTCAACTTCAAATATTACAGCCAAATATACAATATGAGTTTCACTTTCTTCTCTAGCTTTCATGTAAATAAAGATGTGTACCGTACATGTTTGTGGAAGACAAATATGGCATGGTCACAAACACCGTAAATGAAAGTTCTCTTTCAAATATAAGCAAGGGTTGGAGAGAAGTGTTTTAACAGTACACATTTGGCTCTGCTGGTTTTCTATACCCTTCAGTCTTAGAGAACGACAGACAGTAAAGTGAAGTAAAACTGTCTGAGTTGCACAATGGAAAAAGAAGGGTTTTTTCCACCATCAACTTTGAAAACTGGAACACAGTTTTCTCCCACTATCTCTTGTTTGTTGTTGAACCAACAGTCTCTCATTTTTTATTTTCCTGCCTCGATGGAAACCATCTGCCATCCAGATATAGCCCAAAAGACCGTTTATAGTGTTGACCATACAGGTCAAGTCTTTTTAGCAATATATGCCGTTACAATTCTACATTGCCAACAGCATAAAACACATTTTATCCTCATAATTATGATCCTGCATCACCATAATGAGAGCAGGAATAATCCTGAAAGCTCAGTCTAGATTTAGGCATTGCTAGAACACTTTCCATCTGTTTTGTTATACCTTTCCTCTTTTTATGCAATCTAACCGACGACGGAATGTGTCAGACATTAAATTTTTCTAATCACTGTAGTTCTTTGCCACTGTATCCAGGGTTAGCAATCCATTGCAATAATATCTTCAGCTGACACTACGTGGATAATTTACTATCCATTGAGAAACCCATTGGTACAGATTTGACATCTAACTTATGTACACAAGCCAATTTTTTTTTAGCAACTGTATGTAACTTGTGTTCCAGTTGAGCAAGCTGATCTGCATCAGTGTCTCGTGAGGCCACGCAGATCCACACTAAGCTACAGAGGTCTCTGTACAGGCCGAGGGATCCATCTACACAGAACAACTTCCTGGATCTTGGGGTGTTTTCAGAAGATACGGGACCGCTTGGCCCTGTACCAAAAACAACCCATTCATTTCCCGCCGGGGTCACCCCGTCACGCCATATCAGACGTGCCGGGGGATCCCGGCGGGGAATCTGGGAGGGGGCGGGGCCACGCGGCGCAACGTGTGGCCGCACGGCCCCGCCCCCTCCACGCACCCCACCGCCCGCCCTCCAGGGAGACGGGCGGGCGGCGGGGCCAATGCGGCCGCCGCGTCGGGCCGGAGTCGCCATGGCCCGGGATCCCGTCGGTGATCCCGGGCCGTGGCGCGCGGCCAGACGTTACCTTTTTTTGGTCCCCGCTGGGGATCTTTTTGACCACGCTTCCCGGGACATTCCCCCGGCTAGCCCGGGAAGCGTGGTTCAAATTGACCCCATGTGCGGATTGACCGTGGCGAACATCTGGCGGCCGCCAAACAGATGTGCGAGACACATTGACCACAGGTGCGTATTCACCGTGGTTCACTGTGATCTC
>QEPC01005340.1:951494-979939 GCA_003113815.1 Sphenodon punctatus
ACGCCAGGCGCGCCCTTCACCAAGGGATGTGTGGTGATGGACAACGCAGCCAACATACTGAGGGCAGTCCGCAAGGGGGGCTTCACCAGCATCCCTTGCACCGCAAACACCCTTCACCTTCAGGGATGCTCTGGGCTTGGGGGAGAAGGGGATTGGGGCAGACACCCATAGCTCCCTGATTGAGCCGGGGAGGAAGCTGGCTGGTTTCTTTAACCGGAGCATGAAGGGCAGTGACCTCCTCTGGGCAAAGCAGGCCGAGCAAGGCTCCCCAGTGCACCAGCTGGTGCAGGATGTGTCCACCCGGTGGATTTCGACCTTCCTGATGCTGAAGCGGCTTCTCGAGCAGAAAGCCGCCTTGCATCAGGTTCAACTGGTGATGGACAGCGGGGCACCTCCAGGGTACAATGGGGCAGAATGGGAGATACTGGCTCACACAATCTTCATGCTCAGACCATTCCTGGCCAGGACGGCGAACATCAGCTCCTCCATAGCCACCATCAGCCAGGTGACCCCTCTGGTCCAGAGTCTCCTGAGGAAGCTGGAGGAGATTCTCCAGGGGCGGGATTGTGGCCCTCAGCGCAGGAAGCTAGCGGATGAGGTGGTTGCCCTGCTGCAACAGCTGAAGGGAGAGCTGAAGGCGCAGTTCAATGAGCTCCTACAGTGGGCGGAATATGTTTTGTCTACCATGCTGGACCCCAGGGTCAAGGGCAGCGTGGCATGACTCTATGGGCACTGGAAGGGTGACCTGGTGGAGCGGGTCCGGCAGGCAGAGCGGGCTCTTGAGAGTGCACGGCGGCAGCAGCAAGACGCCCTGGGGATGGTGGGAGTGGGAGCAGCCACCCTATCAGCCAGCGGGGTCTATCCCTGCCCCCAACCCTAGCAGTAGCAGCACCAGCAGCAGGCTGAGCAGCAGCAGCACCCCTATTGCAAGCAGCAGCAGCAGCTCGTATGTGCAGACCACTCTGGCGAGCATGGGCCCATGCACAGCAGGGCAGGCAGTGTGACTGAGGGCAGTGGTGGAGGTGGTGCCCAAGCAGAGTTACGCGAGGGAGTATGACAGCTCCTCAGCAGCAGTGGAGAGCTACCTGGAGAAGGAGCCGTACATCAATCCCAGCAGCGATCCCTTGGCCTACTGGGACGGCAAGACCAACATGTGGCCGGTCCTGTCCAAAGTGGCCAAGGGTCTGTTGTCCTGCCCACCAATGAGTGTCCCCAGCGAGCGGGTGTTCTCTATGGTGGGGGACATTTGCTCGCCGCACTGCCTGTGACTGGGGGCCAAGTTGGTGGAGCAGTTGCTTTTTATTAAGGTGAACCTTCCGCTGCTGGGATTCCCCGAGATGCCCCTGGACATGGATTTATGGTGCAGTGGCAGACGCCATTCCATGCCAGGGGCAGTCTTGGGACAGGGCTCCTCCTCAATCTGTACTACTGCTGTGCTGAGGTGCTGTCCCTCCCTCCCAATGTCCGGCGCCCGCCCTGCCTCTCCCTCTGACTAGATGGCCTTTGCCGGCCTATCTGACTAACCTCATGATGCAGGGTGGCATTGCGAAGCTGAAAGACTGCCAGATGGCCTCTGTCTAGACAATCTCGGCCCACCTATCTGACTGGCTCTCTCTCACTGTGCCCTGGCAATCCAATGTCTGCTCCTGGGTGGCCATGTGATTCACCACTGGGCAAGGCTTGACCAATTGGCAGAATAGCTTGTGGAGATTCGGAGAGTAGGATGCAAGCCTGCAATGCCCAGCTAAATAGGGATGCCAGCCACTGAGCCCTGGCCAGGCCTCTGCCGATGTCAGTCAGCCTGCAATGTCCGGCTGAGCAGGAGTGCCAGACACCAAGCCCTAGCCAGGCCTCTGCTGCTTCTCCACCGATGCCAGCCTGCAATGCCTGGCCAAGTAGGGATGCCGGCTACTCCAGCCCCAGGACCCACTATCAGGGTTCTGGGGCATACGTTCCAGGCAGGGAGGGCTGTAATTTCACTTCACTGTCCGCAAGTGTCCAACACAGAGGCCAACCATCCTGAAACGCCCGGCCAAGTAGGGGCACCAGCCACCAAGCCCTGGCTGGGCCTCTGCCGCTGCTCCACCGATGCCAGCCAGCCTGAAACACCCAGCCGAGTACGGGTGCTGCCACCAAGTCATGGCCAGGCCTCGGCCACTGCTTCACTGATGCCAGCCTGAAATGCCCAGCTGAGCAGGGGTGCCAGCCACCAAGCCCTGGCTGGGCCTCTGCCGCTGCTCCGCTGATGCCTGTCTGGCAGCCTGCAACACCCGGCCAAGTAGGGGTGCCAGCCACTCCAGCCCCAGGACCCACTATCAAGGTTCTGAGGCTGTCATTTCGCTCACAGGGAGCCATCATTCCACTTCATCCAGAAGCAGCCACTCCAGCCCCAGGACGCACCATCAAGGATCCAGGGCCATCATTCTGCTCACGGAGAGCCGTCATTTCACTTCATCCAGAAGCAGCCACTCCAGTCCCAGAACCCACCATCAGGGTTCTGGGGCTGTCATTCCACTCACGGGGACCCATCATTCCACCGCATTAAGAAACAGCCAGACACTCCAGCTCCAGGACCCACCATCACGGTTCTGGGGGCTATGTTACAGGCCAGGAGGGCTGTCCATCCACGTCATCGAGAGCTTGGGTGGGGGCAGCTGCCAAGTCCATCGGCAGCTGCAGAACGTGGAGGCCTGAAAGCCACACGCATGTTGGGGGGAATGATTGCACTCGATAGGCAGCCCTTCTCGGTGGTCAGGGACATGGGGTTTTGGCACCTGATTGGCTTCCTGGCCCACCAGTTTAAGCTGCCCTCACACACCACCCTGAGTCAGGCTGCCACCGATGCCTGGAAGCCTGCAATGCCCGGCCAAGTAGGGGTGCCAGCCACCAAGCCCTGGCCAGGCCTCTGCCGCTGCTCCACCGAAGTCTGGCATCCTGCAATGTACGGCCAAGTAGGGGTGCCAGCCACCAAGCCCTGGCCAGGCCTCTGCCGCTGCTCCACTGATGCCTGGCAGCCTGTAACGCCCAGCCAAGTAGGGGTGTCAGCCACCGAGCCCTGGCCAGGCCTCTGCTGCTGCTCCGCTGATGACAGCCAGCCTGCAACGCTCAGCCAAGCAGAGGTGCCAGCCACCAAGCCCTGGCCGGGCCTCTGCCACTGCTCCACCAATGCCAGCCTGCAACGCTCGGCCAAGTACGGGTACCAGCCACAAAGCCTCAAGCCTTCCCAGCCTCTGCTGCTGATGCCACTGGGTCTCAGACGGCCAGCCCTGGTGCCTCAGGGACCCCCAGAGGCCAAGCACTGAGCCTGGCTTCCCGAGGTGCCAAGCGTCAAGCCTTCCTGGTCTCTGCTGCTGCTTCTGGGTCTCTGATGGCCAGCCCTGGTGCCACAGGCACCCCTGGGGGTCCCTGGAGCACCCCAAGCCTCCTGGCAGCTCTGCCGAATGTTCGGGGGGTCTGAACTCTGCCGGACCAAACCCAAACTAAATTTGTAGTCTGAACAGCCGAACTCCGTCCTGTTCGCACAGCCCTACTGAAAGCCACACTGGGACACCCTGACACAGCCTGCAGGGTGCATGAAGACACTAAACTATTGCACTTACCAAAAGGTTGAAAAGGATTAGTGCCCCTTGCTTCTGGTTAGGAAGGGCTAGTATAAGGTAGGCTAGTAGGGATAGTTTGAGTGTAACATAGATATAAAATTGTCAAATGGTGAAGTAAATACCATTTGTAGTCGTGATATAACGTAGTCACTGGATTAATATTGGGAAAATTACTGATTCATTCTTACAGTTATAGGAAAACAAAGTAACGTGAGAAAGTAAGCACATTGTAAGCAGTGACAACCTCTAGCCATGGGACATTGTGATATAATCAACAAACTAGTGTGTCCTACACATAGATGATGCTATTTAAATTTATGTATTTAAATACATGAATTTTCTGAAGACACTCTACAAACATGTACAACGTCTTGTTGTGAAGGCAGTAAATAAAGTCAAAATTCTGCAATAAAAAGTTTCCTGATGTTCCAACTGAAGACAAAGGGTATCATGTTGCCTGTTACCAGAAGTTGACCGCAGTACTATCAGTCTGTTCCAAAGAGAGCACAATGGCTAAAACATCAGTTTATTAACCTTCATCAATCAACCTGGCATCAGCAGCTCAGCCTACTACATTTCAACCACTTCATTCCACTAGTTCCGACATCAGAACCTCATTATATTCTGCCTAAAAGAATACAACATTGAGGAGTAAAGAAAAAGTTACTTATGCTGAAGGATGACCAGATGACACACATAAATTATGTAGATTTCATTGCCGAACCCACGAACCCGAACTACGTTTGTAGTCCGAACAGCCGAACTCCGTCCTGTTCGCACAGCCCTACTGAAAGTCACACTGGGACACCCTGACACAGCCTGCAGGGTGCATGAAGACACTAAACTATTGCACTTACCAAAAGGTTGAAAGGAATTAGCGCCCCTTGCTTCTGGTTAGGAAGGGATAGTATAAGGTAAGCTAGTAGGGATAGTTTGAGTGTAACATGGATATAAAATTGTCAAATGGTGAAGTAAATACCATTTGTAGTCGCGATATAATGTAGTCACTGGATTAATATTAATTATTAACGTAATTTAACAAATTATGTAGATTTCCTTGCCAAAAAGGTATGCTACTATGGCATGTATCACGCTGCATACTGGAAAAAAGCTCAAGCAACATCTTCCAAAGGTATGAAACATTCTTCATGGCATATCATAACATCATTTGAAGCCATATGTGCTTTTCTTGAGCAGCCCATAATGAAGAATGAATGACATATGCATATGAATTGTGCATATGATGACATACACAAACAGTACACAGCTCTGTTGTCTGAGATCTACAGATGTGGTTTCGAAGACATATCAGGTGCATTTACTGTTCAGCCTTTTGAGACAAAGCTACTGCAGAGATCAGCTGAAGGAGGATGCATGTGACCAAAAAAGAGGAAACATTATCTTCCCATTTCATGCTGTTGTTGAAGCAGCTATACGGGATGCAATCAATGAAAAGAATACATCAGTAACATTTCATGATGCAACATTTCTTCATCATGAAGTTCTGAAAGCTTCCAAGACACCTTTACCATCAAACCTAACAGTAAAAAAATGTTATAAGCCCCATCGCCGCGCAGCCCTCCCTGGCACGGGTAGCGGCTCACGGGGCTGCGGTTTTTGTCCCTCCACCCCATTCTCTGCAAGGAAGGCTTAGGAGCGGGGGCACATGGCCACAGCAGAGCGGCCCAATGTGAAGTCTCGCGAGAGGCGGGACTTCACGGTCGCCATCTTGGCCCAGGGCCGGATCCCGCCATTCCACGCCTGGGCAGCATCGAGAGTGCACCCTCCCACCATGCACTGTGGGTTGAACTGGTCATTGAGCTTGGGCTCAAGGTCTGGAAGGAATTTTGCCTCCATGCAAATTGTCACTATGCATGGTGAGTTTTTCGCCTTCCTCGCAGTGCTAAGTTCTGATTGGTTTCCGGTGGGAAGGGGACTTGTTAAAGTTAAGTTTGTCACACCACAGGGGTCCTGCGAGGTAGTTAGGTTAGAAATAGGGATAGTCTGCTGCCAAGTCATCTCCTTAAGAGGTGGGGTCTGAGTGAAGGCTAGAGCTTGTCCGGCCAGCGTCACTTTGGAACCAGGATGAGGTGGGCAACCCCGGGGGCCTTAGGACAGAGGTGGTCCAGGGCACGGGGGAGCAGCCCCTCACTTTCTTCTTTGGGTCACAGTAGGCAAGGGCCTCCTGATCCGGCTGGGGGCGGCCGGACAGGTTTGACATTGCAGCAGCTATAGTTAGCTTGGTTGCGGTACTGAGGAACATCAGACCGCTTAAGATTATTATAATTAAGTGAGTTAAGAGTTAAGGTTTTCAGGACTTGGAGGGGCATAACCCCCTCCCTACCTGACTAAGTTTTAATAAAGTTTTGGTGCGGCCTAGTTTATTCCATCTAATGGTGTCAGTGTCTTCCTTTCGGGGTGTGGGACAAAAGGAGAAGCAAAAGTTCGTGAACTTTTGCTTGAGTGAGTTTTGCTTTTGCTATGTAAAATTTAAAGAATTTTTATTTGCTATTAGGGAAGGCCTAATGAAAGAGGTAGGTTTGAGAAGGAATTTGAAGGTCAGGGAGGGAGAGGAGCAAATGTATTCGGGGAGGGAGTTCCAGGTGAATATGCTTTGAGGAGCAGTGGAGCCGTAATCAAGTGAGGGTGGTGGCAGAAGAGGAGTGGAGCTTTCAGGCGGGAACATAGCGTAAAGAGATGGGGTTTGGGGCCAAGGTCATGGATAGCTTTGTAGGTAAAGACAAGAAGCTTGTGCTGACTGCATTCAGATAGAGGGAGCCAGTGGGGAGAGGAGCCGCACATGATCAAAGACATATTAACAATTATTATTATTTTTTTAATAAAGTAATAAAAATGTCACAGTGGGTATTAGATGACTCCATGTCCTGGTGGAGACAGGCTGGATTAGCCAGATCCCTCACCACCCAGAACAGCTCCACCAGACTAGATTTTGCAGATGCTAGGATAGTGGAGAAGAAAGCTTTCTTCACCGCCATCACAGCCATAGCATAGTCCCCTCAAAAACTATCTATGCTGCAATCAGTCGGCTCCAGCACAAGTCAAGCACCTACCCTCCCACAGCAACCATCTCAGGTCCTCCATAAACCAGAGAGACCTGTGCTGATGAAGTGGTGGGAGTGGACACCTGGGTGCAACCATGTCAATGGCCATGGTCAAGATGTCATTCCACAAGGTGACCAGGCCATCGACAGGCAATCATCAAGGTCAGTGGGTATATATCCCCCAGAGAGTTCTGGAAACCAATCAGATCCATCAGTCTCTAGGGGCAGACCAACCGATCAGATCCACCTCCCCAATGAGGGCGTAAAAGGGTCAGGATCTGGACCTTCAAGAGGTAATTATCCAACTACAACAATGGCATTATAACACCACCCCCAATAATCAGAACCCCTGTCCCCAAGCTGGTGCAAAACATCAATGTGTATCTCACCTCGTGCATTGGGCCTGGTATTATTTGGAATAGACCCATGGTTGTAATGGCGGCCATGAACTCCTGCTCCAGCCCTAAAAGGCTGGCCTCAATGTGTATGTTGAAATCACCCACAATAATAGGCCTTGGTGATCTCAACACCATCTCCAAGACCAGCTCAGCTAGAGCGTCAGGGAATCAACTGTGCAGTGGAGTGGTCGGTACACCAAGAGGATTTCCAATCTATCCCCAGCCAAATCCAGCACAAGGTGGACACACACTATATCGGAGGAGTCAGGCACCAGATACCTCCAAAAGGTCAAGGCTTCTTTACAGACCACGGCCACTCCACCCCCATCCCCGGAACCTTGGCCAATGTTGCACAGAGTACCCAGCCAGCAACATCTGGAACAATACTGGCCCAGATGCCTCATCCAGTTAGATCTCTGTAATGCATACAAGGTTGACAGCCTCATCCTGAAATCAAACCATGGACAGTAGATGTTTTATTTGCCACCAACCACACCTCAAGCAGCATCAGAGGGCCCTACTCCTAAATATCCCGAGACAGGGGTAGAGTGGGACATGGGAACCGAAACCAAGTGTCTCTGCTGGTTTAAGGTTTATCCTCCTGCCCCGTCATACCTCTCCATGCCTAACACAACCCCAATATCTGCCCCTCTCTCCTCCCCACCCCAGAAAGCCTCCCCTCACTGGCTCCTGATTAACAATTCCCTCTCTCCAAAACAACAACACTCAAAGGGCCTGCCTGGGGGAGGGAATGGCCAGAGAGGAACCCCCGAGCCCAGCATTTGTAGAGGCAGGCCAACAGGCGAGGAAACCACTCCCCCTTCCTACTCAGCCCTTATCCCACCCACTTCCCCTGTACTTATACCACCCCCACCCCCAGGAGGCCAGAATACTCCCTCCACTTGTGACAATCCAGCCCATCCATCCCACTTCCACAACTCAACCATTTAAAAACAATTTAAAAATAAACAAATGCTCCAACCCTGCCCCCAAACTGACTAGCAAATGGCCTACAAACAGCCGTTGGCTTTGGATGATGACAATGTGCATAATTCCAATTCTGTACAGTGGAAATTGTTATGGCACTGACTATTAGATGGTCTGATTTGGGATTCAGCCCATGTAAAATAGTCAGATTGGATATTTTATGATACAGAAAGGTGATCTCTACCAACTGGCACCAGTTTCAGCCATATACTTTATGGTGTAATTGTTGGTCTCCATTACCCATGTTTGGAGGAATCAGATTGGGGTTAAGCCCCAACATGGGGTGATTTCAGACGTTACGAGATCACGCTGAACCACACTGAACCACGCTCAACCCCCCCGCGGGGCCAAAGGGCCCTGAACGTCTGAACGGCGTGCGCCAGATGTTCATCACGCTCAATACCCACATGGGGTCAGTTTGAACCACGCTTCCCGGGCTAGCCGGGGGAAGGTCTCGGGAAGCGTGGTCAAACCAACCCCCACAGGGAACCAAGCAAAAGTAACGTCTGGATGCCAATCCCCCAGCGGAACCAAAAAAATGGAGCCCCGGCCGGGGACGAGGCACGCAGCGTCGCTGCCAGGCAACCAGCACCAACACAAACACCGGAGGGAGATTTAAAGCGAGAGCAGCAGCAAGCAAGCGTGGCGGGATGGAGCGAGGAGGGAAGCGGAAGAGACCGGAGGCACGAACAGCGACAGCGGCGGCACAGGAGGCGGAGGACGTGCAGCCAGGCCCAGCGATGCAGGCGGAGGGGGCACAGGTGCAGGAAGGGGGCACACGGGAGCACCCGACCAGGGAGGCGCCCCGGGAACACCAACCACAGCTGCAGCCGGGTCGCGCCGCCCCGGGGACAGCGGCCGGAACAGGCCCACAGGAGGCACCCAGGAAACGGGTAAGGGCACCCACTGGGAGGGGAACAGGGGGCACAGGGGAACCCCCTGTGGAGGGGGCCGGGGGGACCCCGGGCGGAAGGCAGGGGGGCAGGGGGACCCCGGGCGGAGGGCAGGGGGGCAGGGGGCCCCCGAGAGGGCCCACACCCTCACCCAGCAACCAACCACCCCCCTTCCCCCCCCCAGACACGAAAGTCGGCCCGGGCGGACGAGCCCCAGGAGGAGCCCGGCCCCCGGCCCCTGGAGGCGCACCCCCAGGAGGAGGTGGAGGAGGAGCACAGGCAGGTGCAGCAGGAGCTGCACCGGGAGGAGGAACAGCAGGGGCCCAGCCGGAGGAAGGCCTATCACAGAGGGGGACAGTGGGGCCTCCAGGAGACCCGGGACTTCATACGGATCTGGGGGACCCTCGAGTACCAGGTGGAGCTCGCAATAAACCAGCGAAACGAGCATGTCTACCGGGACATCGTGCGCGACATGGAGGCGGCGGGGCACGAGCGCACTGTGAACCAGTGTCGCTCCAAGGCCAAGGAGCTCAAGAGGGGGTACAAGGCCCTCAAGGACAATAACAGCCGCTCCGGCCACGGGGCCCGCACCGCCCCCTACTACGATGCCCTGGACCGCATCCTTCACATGAAGGGCTCCATAGTTGCCCCACGCCTGGTGGGCAGCGCTGTGGTCCAGGGCAGGGAGCGGGCCGAGGTACCCCCTCCCCTCGCCGCCCGCCCGGTAGACACGAGCTCAGGGGACCCCCACCCCCAGGAGGACCACCCGGGACCCGCAGAAGCCCCAAGGCCCCCCCCCAGCAGCAGCCCGGAGACATCCCAACGCCGGGCCGGCCAGGCGGAGTCGGAGGTCGGCACCTTCACCACCCTCAGCCAGTGGTCCCAGGGGGAGCACTCCCAGGGTGAGGCGCCGGCCTCCGAAGGCTCGGAGACGGACATAGAGGGTAAGCGGGCCCCCAGGGCAGGGGGGGGCACGACCAGGGGGCCGGTGGCAGGGGCGGGGGTGGGGGCCCTGCTGCAGGGGCCACAACCAGCCCCCTTCACCCGCTCCCCCCTCTCCCGCCCGCAGGACATGGGGAGCCCCAGGACCGGGCCAGCGAGACGGTGCAGGCCCCCGCGGAGGGCACAGGAGAGCAGGTGCCGGACCCAGGTAAGGCGGGAGGGCTGGGATTGCGGGAGGGCCCCCCGGGCGCCAGCCCAGGGGGGCCTCTGGCCTCAGTGGGGGAGGGGGGGCAGGGGGCCCCGGGACCCGACCCCGCTAGGGGACAGGGCCCTGCACTGACCCACCCGCCCATTTCCACAGGGCAGCCCCCGCGCGCGGCGCCTCCGCCGGCCGCGGCCCCAGCCCAGCGGATGCGGGAGTACCGGGCGCGGGTCCGCAGGCGCAGGGAGGAGCAAGCGGAGGACATCGTCCGCAGGGCGGAGGAACAGGGGGAGCGCATGATCGCCTCCGTGGACCGCATGGAGGCGGCCATAGAGCGGTCCATGGAGAAGGCCCTGGAGACAGACCGCCGGCTGGAGGCGGAGGTGCGCCTGGAGCGGAGGCGGGAGCGCCGGGAGCACCAGCGGCAGCAGGGGCTGCTCAGGGGCCTCCGGCAGGACATACAGGGCATGGTGCGGGAGCACAGCGCAAAGATGGACAGGTCCCACGACATTGGGACCTCCCTGCTCCTGCATGCGGGCACCATGTGTGCCTACGTGATGGCCGGCGCACCTCCGGGCGCCCTGCCCGCCCAGGTCCCCATGCCGGGCCCCTCGGCGCCCCCGGGCCCAGCCCTGCCGCCCCTGGCGCCCCCCCGGCCCCAGGGCCCTCGCATGCGCCTCCCAGTGCCCCCGGGCCTCCGGAGGGTCCAGCCCCCCCGGGGCGCGACCGGGGCACCGGGCACAGCTGCCCATCCGCCGCCCGGCCCCCTGCCGGGGCCGGGACCGGCCCAGGACACGGCAGGGGACACGGACAGTGGGGGGGAGGGGAGCTCCCAGAGCTCGGTGGGCCCAAGCGGCCGCACGAGGGGTCGGCCCAGGAAACGCGGGGGGATGGTGGGAAGGGGGGGGAGGGGGAGGGCCACATGAGGGCGGGTGGTGGACGGGGTCACGGGGACGGGGGTGGGGAGGGGGCACAGGGTGATTGTGTGCACTGTGTGGGCAATAAAGTGTTGTAAAGAGACAGTTGTCCCCGGCCCGTTTGTGGGGGGGACAGGGCTGTGGGACCGCGTGTACAGGGGCATGGGCACGGAACGGGGGGTGGGGCCCCCAGGGGCGGGAAGGCCCTCACAGCGGGCCCCCCCGGGCGATGTGGGTTGCAAGGGCGTTCCGGATCCTTTTGGCATACCGGTACTCCCGGGGGTTCCCTGCGTTCACGTACAGGGGAACAGGACCGGGGGGCCGGTGGGGCTCGGGGTACTCCAGGGCCGCCCCCTCGGTCTCGCACACATTGTGCAGAACGCAGCAGGCACCGATCACCAGGGCGGAGGTGGGGACGGTGAAGTCCAGGCGGCCAGCTAGACTCCTCCAGCGCTGCTTCAGGGCCCCGAAGGCACGCTCCACCACGGTCCGGCTCGCACACAGGCGGGTATTGTATACCTGCTCCGCAGGGGTGCTCGGGACAGGGTAGACCTTCATCAGCCAGCGGGTCAGGGGGTAGGCGGGGTCCCCCAGGATGCAGGGGGGCATGGGAACACCCTCGATCCACCTCATGCCCATGTCCGCGAAGTCCCCCCGGTACATGCGGGCATAGAAGGGGGAGATGGTCATGATCCTGGCGTCGTGACTCCGGCCGGAGTTGCCCGTGTAGATGTCTATGAAGCGGGCCCGGTGGTCCACCACCCCCTGCAGGTGCAGGGAGTAGTATCCGTGCCGGTTCACATACTCCAGGGCCTCCCCCGCGGCCGGGCGCAGGATCTCGATGTGTGTGCCGTCCACGGCTCCGATGCAGTTCGGGAAGCCCCCGGCCGCGAAGCCAGCCATCACAGCGCCCTGGTCCAGGAGCTGGATGGTCCTGTCGAGGAGCACGCCCTCCACAGCCTCGCACACATCCCGCACGATGCAGGCGACCGTGCTGAGCCCCACCCCGAAGTGCTGGGACACGGAGCGGCAGGAGTCGGGCGTTGCGAGGGCCCAGACCCCTATGGCCACCCGCTGGACCATGGGGATGGGCTCCCGCATGGAGGTGTGCTGCCGCTCCAGCCAGGGCGCGAGGAGCTCCGCTAGGCGCAGCAGGGTGGCCTTGCCCATCCGGAAGTGGGACCCCCACTCGGCCTCCCCCCAGTGGGCCTGGGCCCGCTCCCACCAGGCCTGGGGCCGCTCCGTGACCCATAGGCTCCGCGCTATGGGCATAGCCAGCAGCGCTGCCCGGCGGAGGGTCTGCGTTGCCCAGCGGAACCGCCTCGCGGCCCCTCGGAGCGCAGCGGGCCGGGTGAGGCTCCGGCAGGCGGCCAGCCACGCCCCCCAGGCCCGGCGCCGAGCCCTGAGCCGGCCACGGACTCTCCTGCGGGCCTGCTGGCCCCGGAGGCGCACGCCAGCCCGCAGGGCCAGGACATAGCGCAGGCGGACGGCCAGGTGCACCCTCTCGGTCAGGAGGCACAGCTGCTCAGTGTGGTCACGGTGCCACTCAGCCGCGAGCGCGAGGAACATCCAGTTCCCACCTGCCCTATCGCGCTCCATGGTGCTGGGGCCCCGGTGGGGGCTGGGAGCGCTTATGGCGGCCCGGTGCTGGTGGCTCCGCCCGGGGGTCGGCCTCGCGGGCCTGCGCGCGCCCTGTGCCGGTGCGTTCCGGCTGCTCCCGCCCCCAGCACCCCGGGCCCCCTCCCCTCGCTGTTTGTAGCGGGATGGCCTTGAAGGTGCGATTAGGCAGACAGAGAGCTCGCTGTTGTTCTCTGCAGCTGTGCCGGGCCCGCACCCCACGCCTCGCTCTGTTGTGCTACAATGTTGCGGTGCGGGCCCGTGTTCCCTGTCCCGGGGGCCGGGCCGAGCCTCTCCCGGCCCTGGGCAGTCTGTGTGCCCTCCGGGCTCCGTGTCCCATTCCCTGTTGTGCTGGACCATGGCTGGCTGCCCATCCATGGGGCTCCCGCTGTCCGGCCCCCAAGGGGCCCCCCATATCTGGGCCTTCCGCGAGACCATGTCTCTGTGCGACCTGTGGCACACCCCTGCCGTGCAGCTGCTCCTGGCCGGGCCGGGGAGCCGTGCAGGTGCCTACGAGAGCCTGAGCTCCGGGCTCCGTTACTTTGGCCATGTGGTGAGCGCCCGTGATTGCCGGCTGCATGCGGAGGCCCTGGGGCTGGCTCGTTTCCCCGAGGGGCGCATCCCGGAGGTGCTGTGCGCCCATGTGCCCTGGAGCGCCTCTGAGACCGTGTCAGCGCTGGTGGTGTGTGGTCTGGGCGCCTACTCGGAGTGCCTGGCCGAGGGTGGCCCTGCCTTGGCCGTGAGCTACTTCTCCTGTGTTCACGGGGCCCGTGGGTACCAGCGCACCCGTGGGGCGGCGTTCCAGCGGCTTCTGGAGCTGGGGCATCTTCCGTGGCCCCCTTCTGCTGCCTGCTGTGTGCCGGAGCCCTCCGCGGTGGAGATGTCATCCCTGTTGGCGGTGTGGGCGCGTGTGGATGTGCAGCTGGCCCTCACCATGCCCGATCCCTTCGAGGCCTACTACCTGATCGCCCACTACATGTCCTTGCAGGGGTACCGCCGGGGCATGCTGCACTGGCCCCACCTGGTCCACCGGGCGGGCCACCCGGGCCCTCGGGCCAGCGGGGCCCCCGGCAGCGGCCCGTGAGCCCCGCGTCGCTGGCCTGCCCCCCCCGGCGTGGTGCCCCCGTGTGGGCTCCCGCCCCGGCCCGGGGGGGGGGCCTGGTCCCCGCTGGCCGCTCCCGACCTGCGGACCCCACCTCGGTGAGCTCCCGCCCGCCTCGCTGCTTGCTGCTGCCCCTGGCCGTGGTCCTGGGCCCCCTCCATCCCCGTGACTCCGTGGGTGCTGCCTGAGCGTCGCTGGTGCTGCGGAGGAGCACCGCTGGACCCGGCTGCCCTGCCTGTGCCAGCCTTTGACTGTGGGGCCCCCTTCCTCCTCCTCCTGGCGCCCCTCCGCCGGCCTCGCTGTGCTTTGGGGGCCCCCAACGTGCCTTGCTCCGGGGGTCCCCCCCCCCCCTCCGAGACTGCCTCTGTTCCTGTGGGGGCACCTCCTTGGACTGGACTGGACTGGGGTGGTGTGGGGGTTGCTGCTGTCCGTGCCTTGCCCCGTGGTGGTGCCCCCCCCCTCCCTGCCGGTGTTCCGGGTGGGGCGTTCCGGGCGCCCCTTCCCCCCTTCCCGGCCTTTCCCTGGTGTGAGTGTGTGTGCCCGGGCGTGTGGCCGTGCATTGTGCCCTGCTGCGGGACCGCTGTGTGAGCCGGCTGTCAGCCTGTTCTCGCTCTTCCCCCCTCCCTTCCCGTTTCCCTTGTGTGGGCGTTCCCTTGAGTGCCTTGTGGCTTCGTTTGCCCTCAGTCGGCCATGTCTGTGTCCCGCCCCTGCCCGGTGCCTTGTGGGGGTTTAGCGCCCGCCGGGGGTTCGGCTGCACGTCTGTTGTGCTGCCACGGGCCGTGATGGTGCGGCCCGGTTCCGGGCCGTGGTCCCGTTCCCGGCACGTCTGTTTGGGTCGTTTTCCAACCCCCGGGCGTGGTTGCGCTGTTCGCCCCCCCTGGTGGTTCGCTGTGGTGAACCGGCCGCCCGTAACGTCTGAAAGTACCCATGGTTAGTCAAACTGCACAGTTTGGAATTATGTATACTATTCAGCAACAGATATTGCTTGTTTTATCCATGTACTTTATGGGGTTATTATTGTTCCCCAGAAGGGGTTGTACTGGGGCCGAAACCTCCTAAACACCCCAGCAGTCACTTGTAAAACTGGCAGTCACTTAAGATTGGATACATTACTATAGAATATACAATGATTTTTTTAAAAACAGAATAAATTTCCCCCCTCTTCTCAACAGAGAGTGTACTTCTGGAGATAGGTTGCAAATTCAATATCTGGGTTTGGTATGCATCTAATTCAAGACTCTCCTGAAATCATATCTGACAAACAGTTTGCCTTTGGGGTCCGAAATCATCTGGCTGCAGAAGCAAGACATGCAACTAAACAGAAGAGAATGTGCCATGGCAGGGGGGCACCATATAAAAATAATATTATGATTATTGTTTTGTCTTCCCTTCCATCTGTTCATCCACACATGAAATAATAATTTTAGAACTAGGAGGTGAGAAGGACTGGTTACTGCTGGAGAAAAAGGCAAGGCAAGTTGTCTCCTTCAAGGATGACCATCTTGTTCTTGCAGCAAGACCATTTTAGTTCAAAAAGACAACACTGTTTCTCAAATCCAGCTGCATCAGAGTCCCTGAACCAAACCCACAGACTGAATTTGTAAGCTATCCCTAAACCATCTCTCTCTGCTAACGAGAAGAAAATACAGTGACAATGGTTCTGTGAAAATTTGATGACTGAAAACAATGCTGCTACTATTCCATAGCCTTGCCTTTCCTCCCTCCACTCCTAGACTCCTCATTTTGGAAAAGCAGTTTGTTGTTTGCCCTGATCGGACAAAGCAGCCCCTCTCCAACCTTCCTCAGTTGCTGACTGCCAGAAACCACCTGCCTAGCCTGAACTTTCCTCAAATAGCAATAAAGAGCCCTCACAGAACCACAGCCCTGTCATACGACTACCATCTGTTGGGCCATATATTATATTTTACCTGCAGGATGGTTACAGCAAAACTGATAGTTCAAGTCCTCCCCTTTACAGAAATGCAAACACATTAACAGTGCAATCCTCTGGCAGGATAACACACATGAATGCTAGCAGTTAGTCTAAGTCCCATAAAAGCGAATGGGACTTGTGCTAAGGTTCACTAGCACATGAGCGGTGTCACCTGAGAATGACACTCTGGGTGAAATTGAAGTTTTTTTAAATATATAGTATTTTTAAATAAATTTTATATATATATATATATTATACACACACACACACACACTAAAATCAAAGGAGACAAATCTACCAAGAAATGTTTTAAACTAAGATAGTGAAGTTTTATTTGATGGGTGCTTCCAACAAGAAAAGAAAACTTCTCCACAACATGAAGAAATGCTGCAGGATTACAGCAAAGCATAAAGGAAGGAGTAGCAGTAAATTCCAATAAAGCCACATTAATACACAACTTGTCAAGCAGAAAGCTTTCACACATAGGAAAACAAGTTTTGCACTTTAACAGGATGAACAAATACTAGAGCCACAAAGTGTAGAGAAAAGGAACATATGCTAACAGCATCTAAATCTTTATTTTCTTTTTTTAAATTAATTTAAATTCCCAGAAGATTATTTCATAGCAGTCGCTAGACCCAACTTAATAATCAGCAAGAAAAAATCTTTTACAAAACCACAAGTGTTTCCCACCTAGCATTAAAGATACAGATGGGCAAATCTCAAAGTAATGTTTGCTGTTCATGAGGGACCTTACACCTTAGGCTGCATTCAGATGTGCGCTTAATTCGCACAGCAGCAGCGGCGACATCGTGCGATTTAAAGCAACGCGCACTTCCAGGTTGGTGCGAATGCACCTAGTGCGCACAATTCAGCGTAATGCGAACTGTCAGAGTGCGGTTTTAAAAGCTGCTGTGAGCAGCTTTTAAAACCGCACCCCGACAGTTTGCATTACGCTGAATTGGTGCATTCACACCAACCCGGAAGTGTGCGTTGCTTTAAATCGCACGATGCCGCCGCCGCCGCTGTGCGAATTAAGCGCACATCTGAATGCGTATAGTGGCAAGGAAGATCCTACAGTTGTCAAGTCTCAGAAAATAGCCTTGTAGCCACCTTTAAAAATCATTTATTAGACCTGAAATCTCCTGTAGTTGAGATTCAAGAAACAAAATTGCACTTTAAAAATACTAGCTTTGTGAATACAATTTGAACATCCTCCCTCTGCCCATTAGCAAGAGGCAAAGCAATGTGCACATCAACACCCTCCACAGTCCTCTCCCTGCTGCGGTCCCTAGCCTCCTTGCAAACAGTCACTCAGAAACCCATTGACTTACCTCTGAAGCTAGGTTACAGCAGAGTCCTGTGCCATATCTCCTCAGGGCAGCTTCCCCACTAGAAAGCAAGCAGCCTGCCTGGAACATAGTAACTATGGGCTCCCCTCTGCTATGGCTGCCTGGAACAAGCTCAGGCCTGCACAAAGCAAGTCCCACCCCTGGCAGCACAATTTTCTGCTACCATTGGTTAAGGTGGATATGAATTTAGCCCCATGATTGCTTTCATTAGCTGAATTCCTCCCTAGGAACCCAGTATGAGAGACTCCAACTCTGTCTTTAACCCATCCCCTAAACTGAACACATCGTGTGCCATTTGGGCAGCCAGCATTTTGCCCCAGACATGCTCAATGAAGCTCATGGCTGAGGCAAGACAGCTGCTCCCAGACCAGCCTCTCCCCTCCCTTACAGCTTCCTGTGATGGACTGAAGCACACTGGTGAATCTGCTTATGTGAATCCATAGTTCCTTAGGCAGTTGCCTAATTTGAATCTGCTGTTGTGGGTTGATTTATATGTTCTTCCTGGAATGCTGATGTAATACAGATTGCACTTGTAAAGGAGTCTAATGTGTGTGCCTGTCTCTAAGCTGGATTCACCTATAACCAGAAATACATTCCACTTCCCTGCAGTAGCCACAGCTTTGGTGCGGCAGAGTCTGTTTGAGTGTATAGAGGAGCCTCTGCTGATCTCCCCCCGAGATCAAGCAGCAGTGGCCCTCCTTTGTGAAACATGGCCCAGTTGGAGGAATTCAGTTTCTCCTCTGGCTGTCATAATTATCTCATGTCACAGGGCAGTGCTATTATCCCCATTTTACAGAGGACAGAGGGCTTGAAGCACAGAAGAACTAAGTGATTTGCCCAAGACCACACAGGGAGTCTGTTGTACAACTGACACTGCTTTTAAACGAGGAGCGCTGAAGCGCCTCCTCAACGCCGCATTAAAGGAAAGCCGCCGGAAGTGACATTCTCCCCGTTGCCTCCGGCGGCTGGAGACACAGGGCTTTGGAGCAGCTCGTTCTTAAGCCTGATAATTGAAGTCTTAAGAACGCGCCGCTCCAAATTCCCGTGTCTCCAGCCGCCGCCGCCACCAACGGGGAGAACATCACTTCCGGCGGCTTTCCTTTAATGCGGCGTTGAGGAGGCGCTTCAGCGCTCCTCGTTTAAAAGAAGCCTCAGATCTTCAGGTTCCCAGCATAGTTATTGGATCATCATGCCCTCCACCCTCAACAGAGCGCAAGGGTGCAGAAACATACAATTAGAGGTGAGAAAAACTCTCCAGTGGTAGGCATTGGAATGGAAAGGTTAGGACTGATTAGATTTGCAGATTACAAAGCATAGAGAGGGAACACATACATTCCAACAGTACCTTTTTGCCTGGTACAGTAACAAGTTTTGTAGTCTTGTATTGGGTTCCCAGAAGTGTATGGTTTGTACCCACTTGAGCAGATTAAAGGGGAAAGGATATGAACTTTTCATTTAAAACAAAGCAGAAAATACTTGTAAGTACACACAATCTTCGGTATACATCATAAAAAAGTCATATTCAAATTTTAATTTTTTTTGCAAGTTAGCTTTGTTACAATTTTCTTACTGAAAATTGGTCATTTGCTCATACAGCATTTGACTCCTCTCCCTTGAATCTAGATACTTTACAAAATTACCTGCTCACATTTTCTTACTGAGAGTTGTCTGCATTGCCGGAGCTCTGTGTAGGCTACAAGCAGAGTGTGACTGAAAACTCAGCCACAAGATTGGGTGTGACTTGCCTGCTTGGGACATCTGGATCCTCTTTTTCTAAAATTATTTCCTGTTATCTCAGGCATCAGTGTGCTCTGGTTGGTCCGAGTCTCTACTTGTAGCTATTGGTGGGAGTTCTCTGTGTGGATGGTTGGGGTGTGGCAGGTCCTGCAGTGGTTCAAGGGGCTGGACTAGCTGACCCTTGAGGTCCATTCCAGTCTTGTGACTCTATAACACCCCCAAAGAACTATTAGCTGGCTATAATTGCATCTCAGTACTCTTTTTAGTAGAGAAGACCTACAAGGTGAAGCAGGAAGGTTCCTTAATAGGATAACTCCAGTCTTTCTTTTTAAGAGTTTTAAATATGCAAAATCTGATAGTGCCATAATTCACATAATTGGGTGTGGAGCAGGCATCCCAGAGCCCTGCCTGTGTTTCCCCAAGTTGAGGACTAGGCGAGTCGAGCCACACACCTGCCGCCGAAGGGGAGGAGCCGGCAGTTACAAAAGAAAGAACCTGCTGTTGGGCCGCGCACGCAAGGGCGTGCCCTTGTGCGTGCGGGCTTAGGCGCGGGGGCGGCTGGCGAAGCTGCTGCCTATTGAGTGTCCTGGGCGTGCGGCGTGGTTATGGCTTCCTGCAAACGAGGAAGGAGGGAGTCGCCGGAGCAGGCCTTGACTTGGCTGCACAGTGTTAAGCAACAGAAGATTGATAACTATTTCCCATTGCAGCGAACTGGCCAGGCGGAGAGACCTGCTTCGGGCACTTATCAGGAGTTTTTGGACTGCTCACAGCTGGATACCATGGTCTCAGAAGCAAGCAGATACGGGACACTGACTAATTCACCGCCCCCATTTTCTTCGGGCCATTGCCCTGAGCCGGAGTTGACTGCTCAGTTTCGTATCCTCCTTCCTCCTGCCGATCCCCAGGTGGAAGATGGGTTGGCGGCATTTCTGGCAGACCATTTGCTACTAACATCTAATACGCGGAGTTTTGCTCTTTCCCGTATTGCATCCCTACAGACCGCTATGAACTCGTTGTCCGAGCATGTGGCTGCTACTGCCCCGGTGGCAGGGAGGCGGGCCCAGTCTCAAGGGGGTGAGGAGAGCGGTTGGGGGAAATTGTTATCAAACCCCTCTTCCGCCCACCCATTGGTTTCCCAGGGTCCGATTCAATTAGGGCTAACAGAGTGTCAGGTGGAGGATGGGCGGACTCTTAATGTAATTCCAAATGTACTAGTCTTCTCTGTATATCCGGTAAGAGGGTGGTCTAAGCCCAGGTGGGAGACCACTCTGGATGTGGCAGAACACTTAAGGATCCTATTAAGAATGAAGATTACCCGTCATGATCTGGCTTCAGTCAATCACTTGCCAGCCACAAAGGACAGACAAGCAGTACTGGTGACTTTTCTAACAAAGCCTCTGGTTAATACTATTCTATCGCAAAGGAAGAGCCTGGGAAAGAAGGGAATTTTTGTGGCAAAAATCTTTCAGCCAGTGCTGTCTTCCGGCAACCGGGCTTTGGTCCATGGCCAACGTCAGGTGGAAGTTTTCAGGTTGCTTCCTCTCTGGAGCATTGCTTGGTAGACGACCAGCGAGGAAGGAAGGCTGCGGAGCCAGCAATATGGGTGGCTCATCCTAGAGCCATAGCCCATTTAAGCGGTGTGTCCCACGAGGAACAAACTATGGATCTAGAGGTTCTAAGCATTGAAGAGACCCCCATTGAGGTGCAGTCCTCCAGAATTCAGTCTGGTACTGGGGGTCCCCTTCCCCCTCCCACTCCAGCCAAATTGGTGGACAGGTTTGAGGCAGTCCAGAGACAGCTGCTCTCACTGAAATTCAGGAAGATAAGTCCTGAGGCGAAAGAGAGTGATCGCTTAATCTCTCTCCCCCCCAGAGGGCAGCTGTACCTCGGCCCCAGGGATAGATTTCTCTAATATGTTGGTAGCCACTAGTGCCCTGGGGGGAAGCGGACCCCGGTGACACTAGTCCCCAACCGGAGAAGGTCCATCAGGCTACCAGGCAGGGTAGGGGTCTTAGCAAACCTGCCCCCCGGGAGGCATCACCCGAGATCAGGGGGGGAGGTAGGAGCTTCGTATTACCCCTTGGGACTGATGACAATCTCCTAGGTGGGTCTGTTGGTCGTTTCGGGTAGAAGGCTTCGATTTCGATCTCGATGGTTCAGCAAGTATCCGCTACTTACCAAGTCCCTTTGGGTAACCCACTGGCAATCTCTAGCCCTAATAAAAGTACTTCCCAAGGGTCCTCTACAGTGCATGTCTCACTTCCAGAAACATGACTAGACCTGGGCTCTCAGGGGAGCCTTACCGTAATATCATGGAACATCGCGGGCTGGAAAGCCCAATGCCAGGACTTTGATTTTTTTTAAAATTTTTTAGGGCAATTTGATTTTATTTTACTCCAAGAGACCTGCCTAACAGGAACCTCACCTGACTTGTATTTAAATGGTTACACTGTATTCTGTGTAGGGGCCACTCCACCCCCAGGGGGTGGGAGGCCGAGTGGAGGTCTTGCCATGCTTGTGGCTGCTGATTTAGGGATATAAATAAAGGAAATAGGAATTTACAAATCGTATTTTGCTTTGTTCCTTTGTACCCCAGCAAAAGGGAGGAAGTTCCTTGTGGGTAACGTTTATGTTCCCCCATTATATTCTGGTTACTATTCGGATGAAATCTGGAACCAGATAATCAATCTAGCAGCCAAGGCACAGGAAGACCATCCAGGGGCCCCCCTCTACCTGGGTGGGGATTTCAACATCAGACTGGGTAACCCCGCCGCTCAGGAGAGGGATTTCTCAGTGGAGGGACTGGAGTATTTATCGTGGTTTTTCCCATGAGCATCCGAAGATTGGTACGAGAGCTCAATGAAAGCTAGTATGGAGCTCGTTCTGGAAACTTTAGATTTAGTGGTGATTAATGGTCGAGTTCCGGGAGATATGGCAGGGAACTTCACCTTCCACTCTGTCCACGGGTCCAGTGTGATAGACTATTTTTTGGTGTCAGTTTCTGATTTCGACCAGGTTATCAGGATTGAGGTCCTGCTGAGACCAGATACCTGCCATCTCCCGCTTCTTTTGGAGCTTAAGGAAGGGGGTAGGTTTCCGGATGAACAGCTAGGAAGAGAGCCGGAGCCGGTGGAGGGCCCAAGGGAAGGAGGTAGGCTTAGGAGGAATAGCCCAGAACACCTTGTGGCAGATTTCAGGCTGTTCATAGAGCAGCAGGAGATCAATGACCTCTGCTTGCAAGCCCCTTTGCAGGAAGGCAAGGACTTCCCTTGGTTTGATAATCTCCTCTGCTTGTTGCAGCCAGTCATCTTCCAAGATAAAAGTCACCAGTCCAGCCAGGGGCGGGTTATTAGATCTCCAGCTTGGTTTGATAGCGAATGCCATAGGACAAGATCCAACCTCAGGAGAGCTATGAGAAAATTGAGGATGTTATCGGCTCAAAATAAAATAGTAGTAGTAGCCAGAAGAAGATTGTACAAACAGCTAATAGTAGGTAAGAAGGGAATATACAGTAGGTCCCATTGGCAAATGCTGCAGGAGGCTGCACTGAGAAGAGATATAACTAAGTTTTGGTCCCTGATTAAGTCCTTAGGGAAGGATAAACCTAAGCTGTTAACTTTTTCTATTTCAGCTAAGACCTGGGAGACCTTTTATAGGGCTCTATATTTGGCCCCTTCTGGGGTGGACTGTGTCTTGGACCTCGACCTGGACCAGAGATTTGAACTTTGGCCCCCAGTCACCTTAGATGAGGTAGGCAGTCTCATTCAAAGTCTTACGCCAGGGAAGGCCCCGGGCCCGGATGGTATAACGGACTTGATTAAAAGCTCCCCAGAGTGGTGGGCTGCTTTATTGGCCCCGCTCTTCACGGCAATTAACGAGACGGGAATCATTCCCAACTCCTGGTTGAAGAGCATACTTGTGCCCATTTTTAAAAAAGGTGACCCTCGTCTCCCGGCGAACTATCGCCCAATTAGCCTGCTCCGCGCAATTGGCAAATTATATGGTCAGTTTCTTCTACGGAAGCTTCAGGCGTGGGTTACAGAGTTCCATCTAATCGCGCCTGAGCAGGCGGGCTTTTGCACAGGGAAGGCTACATCAGACCATATCATGCTGTTGTCTGCTTTGATCCAGAAATATACAGCTCACAATGGCAAACTTTATTTGGGATTTATGGACCTCGAAAAGGCCTTTGATTCCATCAATAGAGAAAGGCTATGGTTAAAGCTTAGGAGGTCCTCCATAGAGCCAAGACTTCTGTTTCTGCTAATCCAACTCCATCAAGTGAACTCACTTCAGATTAGATCGGGCAGGAAAGGATCACTGTCAGCGCCTGTCCAGGTAGATAGAGGGGTTAGGGAGGGCTGTGTTCTGGCTCCGATGCTATTTAATCTGTATCTTAATGATCTGGTCCCCTTTATGAATTCAAGAGACACCCATGCCCCAGTGTTGGCCCAGAAGAGTCTCCCGCTCCTCCTCTATGCAGATGACTCTGTCCTGCTATCTCGAACTGCTATCGGCCTCAAAAGACAGTTGGCCCTTTTTAGTGAGTTTTGCACCAGAGAATCACTGACCATCAATTATGCAAAATGTAAGATTTTGGTAGTAGGTTGCAGAAAGAAGCAAAGTTCTAATGTTTGGGCCATGAAGGGGAATACCCAAGTGCAGGCTTTTAGGTACCTGGGGGTAATCTTTTCCGTGGGAGCCACGTGGAGGGCCCATGTAGATCAGGTCAAAACACAATGCAGGAAATCCTCTGCCACGATTCTGAAGTTCTATTTTGGGCAGGGGGGATGGATGGTGGCCCCAGCTTTAGCCCTATTTAAAGCAAAGGCTCTCCCCCAAGCGCTGTATGCTACTCCAATTTGGGGGTTGGGCTACAGGGATAAGCTGGAGTGCCTCCAAAATGGTTTTCTTACATCAATTTTGGGCATTCCTAGGGGTTCCCCCCAGGTTATTGTAAGAAAGGAGACTGGAATAGTCCCAGTAGACGCCGTAGTGGACCGGCAAGTGATCAATTACTGGCTGAAACTGATAACAGCTTCCGCAGAGGATGATTCTTTGTTATCACAGGCCTTGAAGACGGGCCTGTTGGACTCATGGGTGGCACGTATCCGGCTGATGATCCAACAACTGGAGTTTTGCCCAGAAGATTGGACGAGAGTAGGGCAGAAAGCTTTTAAGAAGCTCCTGCACCAAAGACTCTTGGACCAAGTGGGCCAAATGGAGCTAGCTCTGTTGGCCACCCAAAAGATAGCTCCTGGGATCGAAATATATAGATCGCTATCTTCAGGCCTTAATTATCTTTTTACCTGGCAGGAACCTGAGAGGCAGATAGCATTTACCAAAATGAGATGCAATGTGTTCCCCTCTGCACTAGTGGAGGGTAGATTCAAGGGAACTCCCCACACCCAGAGACAGTGTGAACTCTGTGATTCAGGTGAGGTGAACACAGTGGAACACATTATTCTATATTGCCCTGCCCTGGTAGGGTTTCGCCTCAAGTACTTTGAGGACGATCTCTCCAATCTGCACTTGCGCCCAGACATCTGGACACTATGAAGACTGCTGAGACCATGTGATTCTCCACTCACCCGGGCAGTGGTTAGTTTTGCTCGCGCTGCTATATTAGCAAGGAAAGCTATCTTAAGGAATAGGTAAGTTTCCTTGCGACCACTTCCCACAGGTCTCACAGCATTCCAACCATAGGTTGACTAAGCTATTAGGTGCAGATGCATACACAGACAACATATCTTGGCGGACTTTTGTCTTGGGTCTACTCCTGTAAAGTGGCAGAGGGATGACATGACTAGCTGTTTAAGTTTTGAATTACAGTCGTAGTGTCTTTTACGATTTTGTAATAGCCAAGGCTTTACATCAAATTCTATTTATCCATATCACCGCTTCAGGATGGGGATTCCTATGGAAGCCCTGCAAGGGTACCTGAAACACTAATCCTTGGCATTACCACTCAAAACCCAGTATTATATGTCACATGCCTGCTCTGACTTATTAAGCATCCTCCCACTGGGGAAGTACAAGCGGGATTGCATATTGCAGGGGTCAAGTGTGCCGCCATAAGCCCCAGGAAGGGCAAGGCATTTGCTACTACCCTAAGGGACAGCAAAATACTGACCCACGGGGATCGCTAGGTGTGGGATTGCCTCAAGCTTCTCTCAGCTGGCCCTAATACACGTTATGGCCAAGACATTTTTCTAGGGGCCGAGTGTGTCAGAGCTGAGAGCAGGGTAGAAATGAGAGGACGGGGATGAAGACAAGTGTCCTCCCTGTGAATTTTGCTTACTTGTGTAGTCACATATATTTGTTTTATTCTGTTTTGTTGTATTTTAACTGCATACTACTGTTATGGTATCTATAACCCAGCATCCTACGTTGTACATTTGACCCTTTACTTAAGAATCTGTATGTATGCAGACTAGTGGGATTGTAACTCTACAGGGGTCAAGTGTGCCGCCACAAGCCCGGGGAAGGGCAAAGCATTTTGTACTCTCCAAGAGGGCACATCATTGATGTTCTGGAGCGGACTTGCCCCTAGGCACCTTTTTTTCCCCTCTTTGTTTTGCCACCAACTGAGATCTGTGGCTGAGATTCTATAGGGGTTGAGTGGGGTATGATAGGGGAGGACTGGGTAGACAAACAATAACTACCCTCTTGTGACTTATATCTTATCTACATACACATTGTTGTATTTTATTTTGTTTTTGTCTATGTTATATTTAAATTGTATATAAACATTGTTATGGCCTATGGCTAAACAAATAAACTTTGATTGAATTCACAGAATCAAGATGTTGATTATACATCATTGTCTTTCAGAAGGAACATGGAAACTGATATACAACAACAGAATAATCTATTTCAGTATCCACCTCCACTAGTAACCTAGGCTAGGTATTTTGTAGGAACCTTATACTTTACAAATATTTGGAAAGAGATACTTAATACCAGTTCTAGTACTATTACAAAGGATACTTGTTATCACATTTTCATACTGAAAATTGAAAACTGGCCATTTGCTCATGCAGTGTTTGATTCCTCTCCCTTGAATCTGATACTTTATAAAATTACCTTCTCATTTTCTTACTGAAAGTTGTCTACATTACCCAAGCCCTGTGTAGGCTACAAGCAGAGTGTGACTGAAAACTCAGCCACAAAACTGACAACACACCCAAGAACATGTATAGATCGCTGTGTGAACTTCGCTGGTATGACAGGATAATCTTTTGATAATGCACGTAGCACATTGGGCATTTTCAGACGTTACGAGATCACAGTGAACCACGGTAAATACCCACCTGTGGTCACTGTGGCTCGAACGTCTGTTTGGCGGCCGCCAGATTCCCTGCCGGGATCCCCCCGGCACGTCTGATGTGGCGTGACGGGGTGACCCCGGCGGGGAATGAAAGGGTTGTTTTCGGTACGGGGCCAAGCGGCCCCGTAACATCTGAAAACACCCATTATTACCTTGCATAACAAAATGCAGGAAAGGGGTTTGCTACATTTTGATAACAGCTTACTTGTTCTGCCTTGAGTCCTTCGGTGCAAAATCCTGATAATATATTTTAAGAAATAGTTCTTTTGGACAGTTACAATGGGTCAGAGCTACAGCTGTGTAAATATCCCCATTATATCAGCTGAAATACTTCAGGTGCATGCCAAAAATCAGAGAGGATTTAAGGTTGGTAAAGAGGAACAAATGCTGATGAAGATGACTAACTGGATGAAGGTTTAAAAAGGAGGATGAATACCATAACTAAGGGTGTTTTTAGACATGCATGAAAATTGCAAGGGTTTGTAATTTCCCCATGTTCATTCCTCTCCTGCAACAAAAAAGGTGTCCCTGGGGATCATAAGACTGAAATGTCATATCCTGCAAGAATCCCAATCAGCATTTTTAGATGTGCATGACGAGCAATAGGTACGAGTCTCGTGGGAGTTTTAAAATGTGCATTCGGAAACCCCTGATATCTAGGGTTTATGAACGTGCATTAACAAATGCACATTTCTGCGAGACTCGTGGGAGAAGAGTTTACACATGCAGGTAATTCACTGGGTTTATTGCCCTCCCACATGAGTAGCGTCTCATCTAAAAACACCCTACATGATTTAATTAATTAAATAAATAACTAAATAACTAAATAAATAAATCTCAACAGGAGATAGATGGGGCAAGTGGCATAGAAAGAGGGTGGGTAAAGGTCTGGCATGTTAACAGGATGTCCCATTTCTCTGGATCCTAGCAAAGAGCCTCTGCCAAGCTCCCAAATTAAAGAATCCATGGTTGCTAAGGATGAATGCTGAAGGCAAAACAACTCTGCCATGGAAAGACTGAAACATTGATGCAGCATCATCACCCCCTTCAAGCCTGCAGAGATACAGCACTAAGTGATTTTGACATGATCATCATTACCCTGTGCTGATCCCTTATTTAACTAAACTCTAAAAAGAGAGATTTGAGAGAACACAGCTCTTGAGAAAACCTCTAAGAGAAAGATTAGGATAAAACACAACAAACCAAAGCTTTGAGAGTCCAGAAATGAATTGCAGTTTTTTTCCCTGTTGAGGGAAGATGTTTATTAGAGTGAGAACAGTCTCCCAAAGTGAAGTAATAAAGGGCCACATCTCTTGTGACATTTGGAAACCAGGATTGTATAGGGAACATTCTTGCATTGCCCTCAGAGGTTTTCCCAATTCTAATTTCTATTATTCACAACTCTACTTAGATGAACAGTAAATCCAGACAAATACCAAAGCATGACCAAAAATAGAAAACCCAAGAGATGATTCATAGTATGTTTCATGTCCTCCATGTACTGTAATATTTCACTGTAGTGTTCTAAGACATGCCGAATACGGCAAACAAAATGAGCAAATTGTAACTCCAAATACTGGACGCTATCCAGAACCCATGTAGATCTATTAACCAAGCATCTCAATTTCTCCCATTTATAATGGTATTAGCCATTCTAATAATGAAGGCTTCTGTCCAGCCATTGCAGGACAGAAGGGAAGAAGAAAAAATCAACTTTTGAAAATGTTGATGCTCTACCTTTGCTTGAGTGTTTAAAATAATCATTTAGTAAATATTTGCATGGAACAATTCTGCTCAGTCTTACAGTCTGAATGCATTCAGACTTCTCACTGAAGCCAGGGTGAGCTCTGGGTTCACAAAACATGCATGAGTAAACCCTGGCACAGCTGCCATAAACTGCACTGGCAGATAAAAATAAAATCACTAGTGGGATTTCTCTGTGCAGATGGTTGGGGTGTGTCAGGTCCTGAGGGGGTGCTGGACGAGACGATCCTTAAGGTCCCTTCTAGTCCATAATCAAAACACCTCCAGTTTACAAGAGTTAAGGCTCTTGCAAATTTAATCATGCGTTAAAAACCATGGAAATTGCATGTTAAGGCTCTCCCCACCATAACTTCCATGCCATGTTAGCAGTAAAGACATTGTACAGTCTCACATAGTGTGTTCACTTACAACTTACTGCCGGGAGAACTCACCGGGTGGTCTTGGGGGAGTGTATGTCTTCCCCCCGGGACCTCACGTGTGGAGTCCCGCAGGGTGCCATTCTGTCCCCCCTCTTGTTTAACATCTATATGCAGCCGTTAGGGGAGATCGTGAGGGGGTTTCAGGGCATGCAGTGTCATCAGTATGCTGATGACACTCAGCTCTACCTCTC
>QEPC01005340.1:984193-1011172 GCA_003113815.1 Sphenodon punctatus
TTTTGAGGATGTAGGAGACAGTGGCATGCTTGAAAGCAGAGGGAAGGAGCCTGTGGAAAGGGAGAGATTGATGACATGTAGAAGTGGGGGGGGGGCGACAGTGGGAGCAATAGAGGTCAGGAGGCGGATAAACATTTATTTCCCAGGGCTTTTGAGTTCTCTGTGAGGGGAGTGGGGGCTACAGGAGGCGACTTGGACCGAGGAGTCCTGGGTTGTCTGTTACAAGGTTGAGAACAGGGGAGAGGAGAACAGGCTCAGAACCAGGACTATCGAGTTGCCTGTGAAGGGAGTGCAGCCTACTGGATTAGAGTGGGTTGGAGAGGATGGAAGCCAGGAGTCTTGAGTTCTCTGTTACAGGGTTGGGACCAAGTAGATTAGAGGGGAAGAAGGGGTGGGAGCCAGAACTCCTAAATTCTCTCCTATGTTCTCTCTTTCTTAGAGAGGAAACTGAGGGGGTGAGGGGCCAGCTCACACCCTCCTGTCCCCAGCTTCAGTGTTGCCCCCATAGAGTCATTATAGAGCTCCTGCCGCTCTATAATGACTCTATGGCAGATAAAAGTGAAGGGAGTGCAGCCTTTTTCTCCACAATACAGAGGCTCTACTCTACACATTTACAATAACTTCTCCTGATTTTTCTAGACATTGAAAAAGAGAACACATAGTTTTGAGAATCTGTGCCGGGCAGGGGCCGGGGGGAAGAAACCTCTTCAAGGTGTCTGAAGCTGGTCACCCCAAATCACTAATTACTTGCAAAAATTTAGGTCGCACTGTAAAACAAAACAAAAAGGTAAACAAGACACAAAATCTAAGGTAAAAAGCAGGTGTCACCATTGCCTTTTAAGACATCACAACAAGATGCATTCTCAGGGACTGCAAACTTATGTCTACTACTACAAGCAAAATATAAGGTGTATTCACGCACCATTCCCCGAGGCAGGGAAGCTGACACAAAGAAAAACCCATGATGGTTTTGCCCATTAATTGTGGGGTACTACATGAAAGGGGTTTGCATGGTAATCAACCCACACAAACCCTTTTCACACAGCCCCTAGGCTATAAGATTGCCACATAAAAGCCGAGTTGATACAATTAGATCACCTATTTCCCCTTCAATTTGATGTTTAATGCACATAAGATTCTGATGACCAGAAGAAGCAATTTATTATTTATTATTATTATTATTATTTTTAAATGACTGAGTCACCTCTTGAGAATCGAGAAATACTGATAACCCACTAGCAACATATGGCTTTGGATGCTTAAATCCCTGTGGCAATTTGCTATAGGAAAAAGGCATCATTCTGTACCATCCTCAAGTGTTGCAAGAATGGAGGGAGAAAAGTGGTAGCACTCTTCCAAGCTCGACCCATAGAAGTTGGCAAAAGAGATTGCAGAGATAGACCATCCGGAGATTGGCACCCTCTCAGTGGGGTTTATAACCAGGATTCTTCTGCGCTTCTTGACAAAGGGGGGTTGGGGGGAGGGTTGATGGAACTCTTCCAAATGACACCTACTTTGGACTCCAAGCTGAGATTTTACTCATAATACATTCTGCAAATATGTCACAGAACCTTCCTCCTTTAAGGCACAAAAATACCATAATTATTGTTAATTAATATTGAAAGTTACATTACTCCTGGGCCCCTGCATTAACATCTTGCTGATTACAGTTGAGTGAGACTATCATTAAGGTTGTGTCTGCATGTTTTTGAACAGTGGAAAAGGTTGTTCTCTAACTTGTACACATTTTGAAGATTAGAAAAAGAGCTCAAATTTTTAATCTAATTTTTTTTAAATGTTGCCCCTTACTTTTTTCCTTCCCTAAATAACTTTAAACACAGTCAGTTTTTCAAAGGAGTTCCTGGCAGTTCTTGGTAATCCTTTTACAGGAGGGTCTATAAGGTGATGTAACCCAAATTTGGGTTACACTAGGGAAGAAACGTTTTTTAAAAAAGCATAAATATTTCACTAGCCAGACATAAGAGATTACTCACCAATCTGGGACTTACAATTTTATTTATTTATTTTATTTATTTGAATTTATATGCCACCGCTCCCAGATAGGAGAGGGAGCTCCAAGCTATAAAAATCCACTCAATCACAAGAAGGATAGTTGTCAGAACTTGAATCAAGCCGACAAGTGGATTTTTACAGACCTGAACTACAGACAGTTGAGAGGTTAAGGTTGCTAAGTTGCATACTTACAGCTCAAGAAACCATTTTTAAGTTATGGAAGCTTATTGCGTGCAACAAGCATGCAGCAGGATAGCTTTTAATTTATGCAATTGTTCACATGAACAACTTTCTATGGGGCAACTTGCTCTAGTTTAAAAAGTAGCATTATGTCCCCTAGCAAGCAGCAATAGGATATTTACCAACACATTTACACGTAAGTTGCTATGCAGTAGAGGAACGGTGGCTGTAGTCATGTTGGTTCCTATAGACAAGTCCTTAGCCCAGCATGTCCAAGAAAAGAGCTGCTCTAAGCACTGTATACTCTTTGTGTTGTCTGTCACGCCACTGCAAAGAGTTATCCATCCATACATTTCAATAGCTGTATATGATGCTTAGCTTTGCTTCAGGATCAAAACATCGGGGCAGGGTGGGGCAGGGCATAGCGACCATGGAGGGAGGTGGCTCAATTGAGCCCGGGCCCTGGACTGTAGAGGGGCCCTCTAGAGGCGGCCTGACAGAAGCTAAGAAATGTTCAGAGTGGGCCCACCACTTTTGCAGGAGTCGTCCGAGGCTGGCCAGGGACCTCTGGGGAGGGCTGCTGCTGAGGGAGACCCTGCCCCCTTGGCATTATAGGGGCCTGTAATTGGGAGATTAGCCCGGGCCCATCATAGCCTTGTTATGTGGCACAGGGGGTAGGGAAGACAGAGCTAAGGTAACTTGTCCCTTCTCTCTTCCCATACTCAAATATCAAAACTAGCTCCCTTCATTAAGCTGACCTACAGTCCCCTACGCAACCACACTACATTTTTTTTCTTTAACAACAAACAACAACAAAAGATTCAGGCTACAAGATCCTCACAGAAAAGACGAGTTAATACTATTACTTCACCTCTCTCCCCTTACCTTGTATAAGCTAATCTTTTCTGTGAGGATGTTTTCTCTGAGCTTGAGTTAAGCATTGGGAGGGGTTTTTTTGTTTGTTTAAATTCAAACTGCATTGAGAGCAATGGAGAAGGGAGAAGAAAACTCTTTCCATTTCTAGTACTTCTGGGGTTTGAAACTGTAAGGAGACATGGGAGTTTAACTCTCAAAGATAGGAGTGCATGTGTATGAATATGAATGGTGCAATTCAAACCTTTCAGTGGTGCTGATCCAAAATCTCTGAAAACTCAAGTAGATCTCTCCTCATTGGTTACATTCAGGTTAGATGTTTTAGTATTGCAACTGCGACAGCTAGAGGCTTAATTTTGCTTTGTTTTTAATGAAAGCTAAGGTTCTGAAGGACATAAGAACAGCTTCAGAGAGGTGCTGGTACACCATACTTCCGATTAATGACTCGATCCATGCGTATTGTTTCACAAGTTGTATCACACCACAGCCAAAATAACTCAAATAAAGCAATCAAAGCTTCATCTCTCTTCTAATGGGACAAAATTGTCTGGACCACAATATCATAACAGCTTTGGAGCAAACATCAGTTTAATAGCTTTTGAATGATTATTAAATTGACCTAGTTCTCGAATGTACATGTTGATAATAATTAAATGCATTAAGCTCCTTAACCTCCCCGAGAAACAATACTGCGGGTACATCAGCCATGGAACATCTGTCAGCACTGTATAGCCATCAGAACGAAGAAAGAAAGAAGCTAATGCAATTTGTAATTTTCTGTTTGTAAAAGAGATATTGGGTACATTACAGCAGGAAATATCAGTATATGAGCAGAGACAGAGAGCGAGACCTACGGACCAACCGACCCCAGGTATCCCAGAAACAAGGCAAAAGACATACACTTAGCAGCCAGGCTACATTCTGAAATAACTGTTTTGGAGAGAAACAGACCTGTCACATACATTTACAGGCAAGCTCATTTTCTGGCCTTTTTATAGCAGCTCTTATTTTTAAGAAGATTAAGCCTCAAAAGCGATGCACAGAGCAAAACCAAGCAAAGCCAGGAAGGGGTCATTTACTGGCTTCTACGGACCCTATAACCTCCGAACCTTCAACCCCCCACCTCCCTATTCTCTGAAACCCTCCCTTATAAGCTTGGGCACCCTAAACCTCCAGCTTACAGCCCCCAATCCACCCCTCCACCCACATAGTGCGCTTCTTGCTTCACAGACCCCAACCTACTTTCCTATCCCTCTCCCCCCCCAAAAAAAAAGCACCCCGTGAAATGTATATTATTGTTGCTGTATTGCGGTTATGCGCCTTAATTCAACGTTTCAAACGCACAGCTCCCTCCCGCGAATTTCGCCCCACACCTTGCACCCCAGCCAAACCCAACTCATCGTCCCAGGCCCCCAAGCAGAGGGAGGGACTTGCCCCGCCGGAAAGGAGTCCCCGCCCAGCAGGTGCCCTCGGCCCGTACCTGTGCCCAGCGAGGCAGCGGTGGCCAGGAGCAGCAGAGCCGCGCGCAGCCCGGAGCGCAGCGCCCGCCACATGGCCCCACATCGGACAGCTCCGGCTCGAAGGTAAAAGCTGGGCTCCCGACCCAGCCGTCGGCCGTGCCAGCAGGTCGCTTCCCTCCCGACCCTGTGTTTGCCCCCTTCAGTCAGCTGTGCCGCGCTCCTCGCCGCTCTCACCAACTCACCCAGCAGGGGAGGCGCGACGGCTCCGCCCCGCCCAGACACACCCCCCGCCCGCCCGGGCTCCCCTGAGGACTGACACGCTGCTGCCCAGAGCTATACAAACACTAGGCTGGCCCTGGGGATTGCTGCTATTGCAGCCCAAGCCAGCAGCAGCAGCAGGGCACCCTTAGCTTAGGGCCGGAGTTGTATTATCCCCCCCAAGCAGCAGTGCAAATCTAGCACTTAAAGACAGCATTTGTCCCAGGGATATTTGCTCAGTGTTAGTAGTACCTACCAACACTAGCCTCAGAGGATCCCACTCTTGGGCTGTTACTCTGAATGGGCAAAAATCTCATTTTCACTCAATGGGAAAACTCCCAGGGTACAAGCCCATCTCTCCCCACATTTTAAGCAGCCAGAGGAGCAAACCCCGCCTCTTCAGTGAATAAGCTCCACCCCCTCACACATGCACCCACAACATTTCTACTTAAAGAGAAACAGAAGGTCTCCTACTCATTCCACTTCATTTTTGGTCATCCCATCGTTTCCTCCTTATTCTCTCTGAGAACAGTGCTTTTCCTGGGAGGCAACCACGAATGAGGTGGCTGAGGCTTGAAAAGTGTGTGTGTGCGCGTGTGTGAGAGAGAGAGAGACCCTCCCTCCCCAAAGAGGAACATAGACCTTTGACTGCCTGCAAAAAGCACATAGCCATAGGGATTGATTCAGCAATGCAAGAGGAACTGTCCCTTCTAAGTGGGTACTGTTGGGAAGTATGCAGTCAGTCCTCTTCATCCCTTAAAGTCAACAACTCTGTTCCCGTTGACTCTAATCGTAGGGGGTCTCTGCATCTCCAATGACTTTAGTGGATGAGCATTTTTGCAACCATTTGCACAAGCTCATCCAAACCCTGGAACAGGTTCTAAGAGAACAGCTGGTGCACCCGGGCATCTGCTGCACAGTGGTGTAGCTAGGTCAGATTAGCCTTGATGCAGAAGATGGAATGCAGGCAGATGTGCACCCACGTGTCCACATCCCATCAATTATGCAGCGGAAAAGAATGCCTGCATGTTCATTAGGTTTCTTGTGCTAAACCTGTGAGTGGGGGCTTGCCCGTTTATTAGGCTGTACATGCTAAACATGAGTGGAGGGGCGTACTGACCCATCCTGGACGCTAGCGGGTTATGGTCTCATGTGTTTACAACGAGGGGGATGCAGCTGCACCAGGGAGCATGACCCCGGCTAGAGTTGCCACCGTTTGCAGTTTGACCTCGAGATTCCGATAGGCCAAAATGGGAGTCTTGGGGTCAAACTGAAAGACATAGCAATGCTAGCCCTGGTGCAGTTGCACTGCCTGTCCCTCATATTATATAGCTGTGCCCTTGCTGCTGCCACGGGAAAGAGGGCCTGTTCTGGTCCTGCCCTTCCCTGTGCAAACCCCTCATTTCTGCAGGGCAAGAAAAGGGGGGGGGGATGCACATGGGGGTGGGAGGAGGTTTCATGGGAGGGGGGTTGAGGACTGTGTGGTGAGACTTGGGGTCTCACCCCAAGAGCAGTTTGTGGTGTGAGATTGAGAGAGAAAGGGGTTCTTCTCACAATCCTGGCTCCATTGAAGTCAATGGCAAAACTCTCACTGGATGCCATCCTTGTTCCACTGAGGTCACTGGAGTCAAGTAACTTCAATGGAGTATCAAAGCCATAATAGTCTTCTCCAAACACAGCATTTTGTTCCATTAGAGATAGCAGTAGCCTGAGGTATTTTCAGGCATTTTACACACATGGTTATTTTTATTCTTTCCAGTATTATTTTTCTTATTATTCTTTATAGTGTTGTGTTATTATTTCTGTGGAAATGCCGCAGCTCAGTGGTTTGTTTTTTGCTTAACACTGCTTCTGTTACATTTATAATAATAATAGACACTGAGCGCGATCCAGCTCCATCCAAGTCAATGAGAGTTTAGCCATTGACTTTAATGGGAGCTGGATCGCGCTCACTGGGCGTTAACAAATGAGATGGTAGTTCACACCAGGTGGGTGCCCACCTGCTCAATTATAGGTGTTTGTTCTCCCCCCACCCGACACATGGCCTCCACCCACTGGACACACAGCCCCCATTCACAGCGAGCTCTTGGAGCATGCGGAACCCACCAAGCAAGAGACTGTGGGCTAATGGGTGCCCACGTCTGCCATCCCATCAATTAGGGATGAGATTACGAATGCCATCAATTGCAATGGGATAGCCCCATTGCAAATGCAGGCAGATGTGCGCCCACATGTCCACGTCCCATCAATTACGCAACAGAAAATAATGCCTGCATGTTCATTAGGCTGCCCGTTTATGAAGACTGTACATGCTAAACATGTGAGTAGAGGGGTGCACGAACCGAACACGGACTCCAGTGGGCTATCGTCTCGTTTGTTTACACCTGTTATCTGTGTTGGCAGACTTTCCCTGTTGGCTCCTGGGATAGAAGAGTTAGAGTAGGGAAACACTCTTCCTATAAGCCCCGCACATAAGAAACCATTTTATTTGTTTGTTTATTTATAGTTTATTTATTTATTTATTTATTTCATTACATTTATATGCTGCCCCCCATGCCCACGGCATCTCGGGGCGGCTTCCAACACAATATAAAACAGTTTTAAGTAGTTGCATTTGTATGCCGCCCCCTCCTGCTACAAGCATCTCGGGGCGGCTAACAACATTTTAAAACATATAATAAAATTCATTAAAATCAACATTTCCCAGGATTAAAAACCCCTCAAAAACAATAAACCCCCCCCAACCCATCATTATCATTTAAGCTGTTTTGTTTAAATGCTGCATTAACAATTAACATAAGGTTATATATTTATTTTGTTCCCACAAGTTGTGGGCCAGATTATCCCCTTTGTATATGAATACCCCAAATTGTCATGTCCAGGGGAACCTGGAAAAGGTTTGACCCTCATGGAGGAGGTTACAGGGCCCAGCCCCAAATGTCCTGAAGGCTCTGTGCACTAGATACTGCAACCCAGGCCGGCCAGGACCTAATTGGTGTGGTCAGACCTGGGCCAAGTCGGGCACTCTGGGTGTTTATCCACTCATCATGAATGTTGCAGGGCTGCATAGGGCACCAATGTGCCCCCTGCACCATGCATGATGGGTGGGTAATGGGTGGGGAGGTGCTTGTCCAAAAACACCCTTTTTCAAAGCACTGTGATACCGTGGTGCTCTGTAGGAGTCAGAGCCATGTCAAAAAGGGGGAAAAGAACACTTTAGCTTCCACCCTTTTCCACCATGGCTCTGCCTCCGAGAGCATTCTGATGTCGCAAAGGTCCATCAGGGACAGGGTCACTTAGGGCGTTTTTACATTTTGCCACTTTTTCACAGACTTCAAAAGTCTGGCTTCAGCAAAATCCCATTGGGGGAGGAGGGGTTAGATGCTCATCCCCTGACAGGAAGTCGCCCAGGAGCCATTGTAAACATTGGGTGTTTTTACACACACATTTCTCCTGAAAGTTTGCTCTTACATCCTGAACTTTCTGTGTGTCTAAATCACTCACCCAGATCTTAAACATCTGGATCTTTCAACTTCTGTGTGTAACTTCTTCCAAAACATTTGTGTCTAAAAGGTTCTCCTGGTAAACTGCTTTGCTCCAGGCAGCTGTGGTCACTTGGTTTCCATGGCAGCCTGTCACATTTACAGCTGCGGCTACTTGCTGCCTCAGGGCATTTTGTGTGAAGAATGCATCCAGGAACTGAGCCAGGGCAGTGTGTGTGTGAAAAATGCATCCGGAACTTACTTGTGGGCTTGTAAACCCAGAAGATTGAAACATTTGGAACTTTAACGTGTGTGTAAAGATGCCCAGTGACATCTTGTGACTCCTGGACGTTTTGAAACCCAGACTTGTAAAAACCTGATAGCTGAGGTCTCAAAACATCCAGGAGTCATGAGGTGCTGCTGTTTACAACAGCACCAAGGCGGCTTCCGGTGGGGAAGGGGAGTGAGTGTCTAAATCCTGCCTCACCCCCCTGTGGCAGTTTGCCAAACCAGACTTTTGAAGTCTGTGCAAAAGCGGCAACATGTAAAAACACCCTCAGCCACATCAGACATAGGTTAGGAAGAGCCCAACTGAACCAAGCCTTGGCTTGGCTTGATCACAACCAATGCAGTCACTCTCGGGCCCAAATTCCTTGCTGTGCACAGTCACAACCATCGTGCAGAGGCCTTCTGCCCAACCCTGTCCTCTACCTTCTTGCAACACAGCTTCATTGGCTCCATACTACAGGGTACTCCCAGGGTACTTCTTGTTGCCCCAGCCTCTCTAGAGCAGGAACAACCCATAGAAAAGGTAGTTCAACCCCAACCGACATTATTTTTTTCCAGGGAATCACCACGTGACTGGAAAGTAATGTTAATCCCTGGCCGGTCACTACTGTCTCCCTCGGGATGTCTGGACTCCATTCCACTCTCTCAGCACAGACCAATAAAATCCACTCTGAAAGGTTTAGTGGAAGTGGAAGATATTGCCACAAGTAAGCTGTGAAATGTGGGTGGAAAGACTGTGGATAAGAATCCCTTTCATGTATCATTCACAAAAGGTTAATCCAGGCTGATAACATTAAATGTTAGTACACACACATATATACAAAATCCCACTCTGATGTGATAGCCTATCTACTTGTAATAAGCTGTTTACAGCAGCATATTCATTGCCACAGTGACTATTAGGTCTCCAGCACTAGAGTGTGATTAGAATAATCAGGAAATAGCATGGATCATTCGGGAGAAATAACCCAACCCAATTATAAAATGATTCTTCAATAAAGCAAAAAGGGGAGAAAGCTAAGCTTACGAAGACATGCATTTTTAAAGCTGAACAGATTATAGGCTAATAAATGAGCTTTGAAGATCACCTTCCATCTAAAAGCACCCCATAGCACTATAAACTGGCATGTAAACTGCATACAGGAATTACTTTATATACAAATGAAAAATTGCTGCTTCTGGACTGAAATGGAGGCAAATATTTAACAGTGCAGGGAGCGGGGGGGCTGGGGAGACTGACCAGTAATGTAGAAAGAAGTCTAAAATACCTTACTCAAATGAAACCTTGAGGGGAAGGGAGCTAAGTAACCTGAGTGTAATTCACCAAACTAGAATTTGGCCAAATCACTAGTGGTGACATCCCTATGTTTGTGAGGAGCAAAATGGATTAGTTACTCACTAGTTCAGGACCAGAGCTGAAATGAATAATCCAAAACCCAGATATTTGATGAAAGTGTCAGCTTTGCATCCATCCAAACAAAGCACATATGAATAGCTAATTGTTTCTGCTTTCTTTGTTTTGGATATTTCGGTTTGGTTATTTATCTGAACCAAAGTAATTGAAGGATCTGAACCAAAATATATATTTTTTAAATTGAATAAAATATTATATATATTTTTTTTTTTAATAAATTTTTCTTTTATTTTGTATAACATTGTAAACAAACTCATAAACATTTAACTGTGGTTACAAAACATATTTCCCTTGGTAATGTTTCTTTGGGTTCAGGTGGGCCTTTTAATTATACATAATAATCAAATAGGTATGTTCTTTGATCTTCAGGTAGATCTGATTTTGTCATAATGCAAACGCAGGGGAACCATTTTGCAGCAAAAGATTCTTTTTTGTCCATTAAATTCGCTGCTATTTTTTCCATAGTCAGGTGATACCATAATCTATTCATCCATTCCCCAATCGACAGTTCTTTAGTGTCTTTCCAATGTAGGGTGATGACCTTCTTTGCAGCTTGGAGAAACACCGAGCATGATTCCCGTTGTTTCTGTAATATCTCAACTGCTGGAAATAAACCCAACAGAGCTACCTCCGGTTTAAACGGTATGATCAATTTCGTCATCTCTTCCATTTTTTCCCATACCCCTCTCCATAGGGGTTGTACCTGGTCACAATCCCACCAACAATGTCTTTGCGTTCCCTGCTCTTCGCATCCCCTCCAACATAAACCTCTTTCCCCTCCCTCTTCCATATGTCTGAATTGCATAGGGGTCAAGTAAAATCTCGTAGAGACCCCAACAAAATAGAAAAGGTATTGTTTGAACATACTAATAACAAAATATTATATTTTGATTGCAAGTATTTATTTAGCCATTTGGACAGCTATCCAAATAGGCAAACAGTATTCACAAATATAAAGTCAGATATTAATTTCAGTTCTAAGAACTCTGTTTTACATCTCACCCAGTAAGACGTTATATCCAGCAGCACAGTCCTTAACAGCACTTCTTAGGGCGTTTTCAGACAAGACACTCTCCACCCACTACCCACCCAACCCACCCACCATACATGTTTCAGGGCTGCCATGTTGCCCTATGGGTTCCCTGCAACATGTATAGTGGGTGGAGGAGAGTGTCTTGTCTGTAAATGCCCTTAGTTACAAGTGATGGAGGACTCTCCCAAGTTAGGTTTCAATCCAGCTCAGTAGCCCAGCACTGTGAGGCTGACAAGAGTCTAGCGTAAGGTGGGTTAGTTACTGATTACATTCAAGATCATTTACAGTTTTGTGTGCAGTATATTACTGGTGTTTCACTCAAACCAAATGTCAGTTGCTACTTGAGTCAGTCGTTCACCCTAAATCTCATGCTTAAAACCAGAAAATGAATGGGCAAAATATAAAAACATGAGTTCACGTGCAGTTTGGCATAATTAGGTGTTTTTAAAATACAGAGTGAGAGGGTGCCATTGAACTGGTGGTATAAAATGAGACTACAATAACTGTTGGCTGGTGTATGAGTGACATTAAAAACATACACATCACAGATATTAGCTTAGCATTTGTGGCTAGGGATTTCATAGCTGGTGTTAATAGCTCAGATATAATACATTTCATTAAGTCTTCCAGTCCAGTCCTCAAAGTACAGCACTACTACTGCAATTATTACACTGAAGTAAATGGGGTTTATACTAGTAGAGCACCTTGCGGATTGAAGCTTCAGAATTCTTTGAATTCACGTGAGAATACTCAGGCAGAATCATTAGGTAAACTTCACAGATGTGTTTCTGAGAGTAGGAATATGAAGAATATGTTTAAATTAAAACAGTTTAATTTTCAGCTGTACAAAAAGAGGACAGAATGGAATCTAGTCTCTTTAAGGAATGGTCTCCAGGGCACTATAGAAACATCATACAGAAATAGGTTTTGTGGTTGTTTAAACAGAAGTATAGGGTACAGCCGCACCCACAGAAGTCATTGGAGGTTTTACTATTAGCATCAATGGATTCAGTATTGTGCTGATAACATTGTGGTCTACAGTGTGGTTGCCTTATTGGTCCCAAATATGAGATGCACAAGAAACAGAGTACCTAAGATACCTCACTTGCCACTTTGATCATATTCAAATCCTCCTCTACTTCCTCTCCCCTTCACATTCAGCACAATCTCCTTGTCTTTACCTTCAAGACTCTTCATGGTCTTGCTCCCCGCTATCTTTCTGTACTTATTTTCTGCTGCATTCCCACTTGAGAGCTTCACTCCTCCTCTACCACCAGCCTCATCTGTCCCTGAGTCTCCTGCGCCTTGAACCATCTTCTCCTCTTCTCAAATGCTGCCCTCTGTACCTGGAACTCTCTCCCTCCCAGTCTTCAAATCCCTCCTGAAAACGTACCTCTTTCCCTAGTTCCTCATCCCCCCAGACTGCTCACTGATAGCTCCTTCCTTTCGCTCAGGGTCCCCTTCTCTTCAGACTATGGCCACTTTTAGATGTGTGCGGCGCACACACAGCATAAAAGCACACCACGTGTAAATATCCCACATATGGGATTTAGACACGAAATTTCACGTATTAAAGCCGGTTACGCGTTCTTTTAAAGCTGCAAATTAAATTCGTCGAGGTATTTAATTCACGGCTTTAAAAGAACGTGCAGCGAGCTTTAAAGCTCAAAATGTCACATCCCAATCCCACACGCAGGATATTTACATGCAGCGTGATTTTATGCCACTTGTGCGCCGTGCAGCCTAAGCTAAAGCAGCTTGGGCTGCTTAAAAGCAGCCTAAGCTAAACACAGGCACCTGCAACTTCTCAACTTCATGAATGTATCTCTGTCTCTCCCTATATTCCCCTTTCCCTTCAGTGCCAGGTACATTGCTCGTGCTATATAAATAAAATAATAATAAAATAATAATTATTAATAAATCAATAGGAGTTATCTTAACTACTTAATCTATTGTGTTTCTCAATTAGCATAAAGAACTGACATTTGATAACACCAAATGTTATTTATTGCTACAGTTGTCCCCTACAGGACTAATGTATTTCCATACTGTTTTTCCATCTCCAGTACTCCATAGAACACATTTCTCTCACTTACTGTGTGACAGTCTCTCCTTGTAGTAATCACATGATCTCTTTATTTTGTTTTCATTGAGAGATGGACTGTAGAGAGGCAATACATCCATACCCTGCTGACACCAGTGACCTTTTACATCTGATCCACACTGATGGAATGAGGGAAATGTCTCACTCTTAATTTCTTGCTGGAGGGAATCTCCTCCCCCCACACCCTCATATTTAGAGTCTCCACAACTGCCATCACCAAAACCAACAGCAGCAGCAGCAGGAATGGGACAGTCCTAGCAGTGTAAGCTAGAAATTCCCCATCCATACCAGCAGCGTAAGGAACTGCCACTAGTGATGGTGGGGAACACTGCGCAGAGGAGCAAGGGGCATCAGGGCCAAGTGGTGGAGCCTCCTGAAGTTCTGTGTGTCTGCATTCCCACATCGGGACCCTTGTTGTTCCCTGTAGATCTGTACTTTATAGTTCAGTCTCATTGCTATGTTCACCACCATGCTGTCAAGATATCACTGCAGCTTGCTTTATGCCATTTCCAGGGGTGTATCTATCCTAGGGACAGCTATCATTTGTCCTGGGGGCCAAGCTGGGGGGTGGGAAGCCTACAGGGCACAAGCTTGCAGGGGCACAAATTCTGTCTGTTTGTGGCGCAGCTGGGCAGAGACTGAACTGAGCAGAAGCACCTGCAGCGCACGTTGGACCCACCCAGCAGGTGGCACAGGACGCAGCAAGCACCAGGAGTGCCGGCGGCATGAGGCAGGCAGCGCAGTGCAGCCGTCAGGGCGGCCTTCAGGGCTCAGGTGCAGCAAGCGGAGGGAAGGAGAGGTGGTGGGGGCAGGAAGGATGGGGACCTAAGTCCATTTCTTGCACCTGGCTCCATTCCAACCTACCTATGCCCCTGGCCATTTCATAGTATTACTCAGTAGTGAAAAGTTAGCTAGAAACAATTTCTTACCATCTAACCTTTGAAGCGTTTAGTGGGTAACATACTTTCACACAGCGGCTGCTTCCTAAGTCAGACAAACTATGCTAGCTCTGTTTCATCCTGCCTGCCTGATACTTCAGATCTCTCAACTCCTTAGTAATTTCCAATTTTCTGAATGCATTCCAATTTTTCTCATATCTTTCCAGTCCTAAGGTACCCAGAACTGTATGTGAACTGTATTTCTCGCCAATGACCTACTTGCTCATAGATCCATGACAACATAAGCATCCCAAAATAGTGCCGGTTTCTTGCCCCAGTCCCCCCACCATATCACATAAGCTGTAATGTAACATCTCCTTAAGACTACTATACATTTTTATAGCCTGAGTGTACAGTACTGCTGTGATATCAATCAGCAACACATGAAATGTTAGAGAAGCAGACTACTGGAATTCTGTATAATGCAGTGTCAGATGGGTTTCGGTATGTGGTCCTCTTGGATTTGCTCTAGACAGTCTAACATTTCTAATCTCATTTCCTGTCCCTTATTATGCCTGAATCTTGACATTACTGGTTCCCAGGTCTCTCTTCCCCGTGTAATGCTTTCCCCTAGCATTTTTCCAGTTTGACCTTCAGTCTGCATTTTCCTTCTAAGCTATAGTTAAAGATTTTATATTATCTTTATCCCTATAGCTTCATAAGTAGCACAGTGGACGTTGATGTCTTCACACAGTGACAGAAAGCTTCCCCGCCTCTGCCCAGTGTCACCCTCAGATGGGCTATCTGTAAAGGCATCCTACAAGCAGAGTAGAGGTGGGGCAGGCTGTCCCTGTTCCAGAGCTGCCCCGGCAGAGGTGTTCCAGAACATCCCAGAACACCGCAGGCAGAGTGGGCAGCCTAACCCTGGCGCACCAGCTGGAGGTGGGACTGCCGTCTGTCTGCTCAGAGGATGGCTGCTGCAGCCGTGCTCTTGACTGGGGGTTGCCCCAGCAATGCCATAGCATTGTGGGGGGAAGGGCAGTGCAGGGCGGATCCTAAGTGCTGGCAGCCACTTAGTCTATTTAAAATGGACCCAGATGTGGCTGCAAGCTCCAGGGTTGTGCACTGCCACATCCATGTGAAAATCCTGACAAGATGGAGGTGATGGTTGTGGGGAGGGCCAGGGGGGTAGTGGCCCCCATCATCGATGGGGTCCATCGTCCCCTGGTTTCACAGGTCCGAGTTCTGGGGGTGCTCCTGGACCCGCAGCTTTGCCTGGATGCCCAGGTGGAGGCTGTGGCGAAGGGGGCATTTTGCCAGTTGCATCTGGTGCGTCAACTTAGACTGTATGTCTCGAACTCGGATCTGGTCACGATCGTTCATGCTTTTATTACCTCGAGACTGGATTACTGCAATGCACTCTATGCGGGGCTACCCTTGGTGCTGGTTTGGAAGCTGCAGCTGGTGCAGAATGCGGAGGCCCATCTCTTGACTGGGACGGGCCGACGTGAGCACATTACACCAGTGCTCCGTTCTTTGCACTTGCTGCCGATAGTTTTACGGGCCCAATTCAAGGTGTTGGTGTTAACCTTTAAAGCCCTAAACAGCTTGGACCCCACCTACCTACGGGACTGCTTCACTCTCCGGGTCCTGGATCAGCCCCTGCGGTCAGCCAGGGACGTCCTCCTCGGGGCCCCCCAGGTTTCCCGGGTGTCCACCATGAGGAGGGCATTCTCCGTAGCTGCACTGCGGCTGTGGAACTCCCTCCCGTTGAAGGTCCGCTTGATTGCTGACCTCCCCTCCTTCCGCAGACACTGTAAGACATGGCTGTTCCACCAGGCCTTTCCGGAGGGAGGTGGGGTGGGTGAGTTGGGTTAGGGCGGGTAGGGATGGGTTTTAATTTATTATTTTAATTGTTGTTTATTGTATATTTTAATATGTTTTTAAATGGTGTGAGCTGCCCCAAGGTGTTTGAGGCAGGAGGGGGCAGAATATAAGTTTTAGAAATAAATAAATTTAGAAATAAATAAAATACCTAGTACCATCTGCTATGTAAGCAATGAGGTGTTTGCTCCCATTTTCCAGGCCATTTCTTTTGGCGTAGGCAAAAATGGTCTTTTCTCCAAAGGTAAAAGACCCACCTTTCTCCTTATGCTCCTTTGGAGTCCTTAAGTTCTGCCGAGGGTGCCCTCTTGTGGATTCCATCACTAGCCCTGTTTCACACGGCTCGGTCCCACAGAGGGGCATTCTCAGTGCCCGCCCCACAGCTTTGTAACTCCCTTCCCTTGGAGGCTCGCCTGAGCCCTAGTTTGAATGTCTTCCAGAGGCCGCAGTGTAAGACCTTTTTATTTGGCCAGGCATTCAATGGTCAGGGATAGATTGTGGGGAGGGCGATGGGGTGTTTTTAGTTTTGTGGGGGTTTAATTATTTATTTGACATTTGTGAGTTTTGTGAGCTGCCCTGAGCCTTTTGGGATAGGGTGGGTGGGATATAAATCTAAATAAATAAATAAATAACCAGAGGATCCGTTGTCTACACAAACAACAAAGCATGTGAGCTTCATCAACACATACTCACATGCACAACCTAGGGTATTTTCAGACGTTACGAGATCACGGTCAACCACGGACAATCCCCTGTGGTGGCGGATGGTCCCGTAACATCTGGTTGCTTGCCACCAGATGTTCACCATGGTGAACCACCAGCGGTGAGTAAAATAACCATGTTTTTGAGGATGGTTTGGGCACCATCTCCGAAAGCATGGTTAATTGAACCATGGCCTGGAATCGGCGGATGGTAACATCTGTTACTACCGCCGAATCCGGGCCGTGGCCCAGACCCCGGGATGGAATCGGGCGCAGCGGCCAATCTCCAGGAGGGCGGGCTGCCGGGGGAGCGCGGGAGGGTGGGGCTGTGCAGCCGCACATTACGCCACGCAGCCCCGCCCCCTCCCCAGATTCCCTGCCGGAATCAGCCGGCTCGTCTGTTGACGGGCTGTTCTGATTCCGGCCAGGAATCAGAAAGGTGATTCCGTGACGGGGCCAATAGGCGCCCCGTCACGTCTGAAATCACCCACAATCTCCTAACACACCCCCTTGGCACTGACAGACACCCAGTTTTCTGTTGTTCTGGCCTTTTCCCAGGACCATGCTTTGCCTAAGAATCATCCTGGTGCCATTGAAGAGTTCAGAACAGGGTTGCAGGAGCAGGGTGTAAACCATTTGGGGTGTCTTTAGACATAACGCCGTTCAGTGTTCTGTAACACAGTGTCCTACCATTACAGTGTTTTAGACATACCGTCAACACTGTGTTCACATAGAACACTGGACCGGGCAGTTGTTTACTTCCAGAGTTTGGGATGAACCCTGTGTTGAGGGTATGTCTAAACACTGTAACGGTAGGACACTGTGTTACAGAACACTGAACGGCGTTATGTCTAAAGACACTCTCTGACATCAGAAGTACCAGATGAATCACCACACACTGCACTCCCCTCCCCTCTATAGCTAATTTTCATGCAACAGTTCTCTTGATTGTGCCAAGCCTGTGTGGTATGCAGTAGATTGGGTGCTTATGCCCAGAGTTCTCATGGTTAGATCCATTTCAGGTTTTCTGATTTTCACAATATCAGCAGGGTCCTACCTAATGATCCTAGAACATTGTTGGAAAATATTTCACTAATATTTGTCTTTAAAAGTATGGGGGGGGGGGGAAGCAGTTGTAGCAATGTGTGTCTAATTTAAATTCCTACTTCAGCTAGAACAGATATGAAGAGAATATAATCAAGGGGTGGGCAAAATTTCTAAGACCAAGTGCCTCCTATATCAATATTTTCATATCACAGAGAGCCACAAGATACTTTACATGATCGTCGACTTCATACGATATTAGAGATGGGGCAGCATAGCTTCCCCATTTCCTCCCCCCTCTTATATCAAAACTCTGGTTCCCAGGCAGTTTGGTGGGTTTGGGCAACAGCAGTAGTGACTCAGAGCAAGAGCTCCCACATCCCACCCTGCTCCCACATCCCTCAGAAGCTCCAGCAGCAGCAGTGGTAAAAATGGTGACTCAAGAGAACCACATGGACCTGTCTCCAGGCAGCCACTTCTGGCAAGAGCCACAGCACAGGTGCCCGAGAGTCACATGAGGCTCCTGAGTCGCCATTTGGCCAACTCCGATATATACATGTTTATAATCTGTAAACATGAGGTAAAGTATAATTTAACATTTTTAGCTGAGATGAAGTCCCACACCCACCTCAGTGGAATTCTGTCTGTAACCTGGTAACCTTTGAGAATTACACTGACAAATTCCAAATTTTCTGTTGAGGAGAGTGCAGGCCTTCACTTCTCTCAGCCAAAAGTGTTAAATGAAATTTTATTTCACGTTCATAGATCTTATCATCTTCATATTTGTTCTAGTTTATTTCAATTTGGAATTTAAATGCTAATTGCTAAGACTTTTTTTCCTAGAGCTGAAATGAATATCCATGGCAAATATATCCAGTGAATTAACCCTCTTCAAATCGGTTCTGGCAAAGTGGATATTAAGCTCTATTCATTGCTGCTTCATTCAAATATATGCTCATTATTTTGGTTGAACTACTTTGGTTATTTCAGCATTTTAATCATTTTTGGTATTTTGGAACTTCATTTCAGCATTAAATAGTACAGAAAAATTCCCAGAGAAGCACAAAATATTCCTGAAACAAAGTAATGAAGCACTGAATAACCCAACTTCCAAAATGGAGAAAATTAATACATGAAATATCTGAAACAAAATATCTGACATGATGGGTAGACACATATTGGGTGCAGCCACATGCTACACTAACCATGCCTTGGGCAGCCTTAGCCCACTCCAGGCAGTCTAACCATGTGAATCAGTGCATCGTGTGCCTGGTGGCCACCAGATATTCACCCCACCACAGGGCAGGGCAGGCAGCTGGCTGCTTTGTGTTGCGTCCTTGGGAAAAGGCTGGGGCCACAGAACATAGCAGCCTTACACAAAGTGGGGTAAGGCTTCCCAAGGCGTGGTAGCACACCGCTGCTTGTGTGCCCGGTCCCTGTCTGCCCCACCATGTGGCAAGGTCCACTGCAGGACTTTGAGTGGCAGGCACTAGCTCCAGTTCCGCATGGCCACATCATGGGTGGGGGGCGGGGTAGCGGGCAGGCTGGGGAAGGGGGTGCAGCAAAGCCAGGCGCCTTTTCATGTGGCTGGTGCCTCGGCCTGCTACAGGGTGTGGTGGGACGGCTGACAGCAGCCCGCCCGCCTGCCTGCTTGACCTGCCAGGAGGGCTGATTTTCCTGGGAAGGGGCCAACGATCTGTCCTGCTCCCCATACTGGCCCCAAAGTGTGGCAACAGCGAGTGCCTGCCACAGGGCATGCAGGGATTGAGCCCACTGCAGTTAGTGTGGAGGCACCCATTGTTATAGATACAGGTAATTATGTGGATATTTAGTGTACCATTTGAAAATGCAAATCATATTTGCAAATATAAAATCAGCTTTTCATTTCAGCTCTAGCTTTTCTCCCAGTTTTAAAGACAAATACTAATATAATATTTTCTCCTATCCTCTGGTACATGTCCAGTTATCCATATTTCAAAAGGATTTGACAATGCTTCCATAACTGCATTATGCTAATTCCCTTAAGACCCCCAGAAACATCCCTATCCGCATCTGCTGATTTTATACAGGTAATTTCTCCAAGTGCCTTCTACCAGATGTATAGTTATATTATTGGCAAGGTCACTATTATGTCTTGATCATTCATAGCCACTTTCCACTATGAAGTCAGAGCTTCATCTCTCTTCTAATGTATTTAAATTAATAACCCTGCTGCTTTTCTGCAGTCACTTTTCTCTTAGTGTGCTTGTAAATGCCCTTGTTGTGAGGAAGTGGCTTAAAAGATAGATTGAGCCTGAATACTGGGAGCCTGGAGCTCATGAGTTCTAGTTCTGACTCAGTAATTACTCTGCTGTATGGCATATAGGCCACATGGAGGTCACACTATCTGCAGAGGGAGTCCCAACCCAACTGATGTATTATGCAATATGCATGTCTCTCTTGCTCGCTGCAGTGCCTCTCAAATGGGGGAGTGAGCCCCTTGGGGGCATGGGAAGTATTCTGGGGAAGGGGAGGCACAAGAAGGTGTTCGCCAGCTCCACACTCTAACCAAGCTAGAGAGAATCTCTAAAATTAGAGAGTGACAAAGGAGAGAGCTTCAAAGAACAAGGGGGAGGGAAAGGGGAAGCAATCTGAGTGGGGAGAAAGGGGAGAGGAAGAGGGGAAGCAAAGTGTGTGAGAGTGGGGAAAATGGGCTCAACAACTACAGACAGGCAGAAGGGGAGGCGTGGTTCAAAAAAGTTTGAGATCCTGAGCCACAGCTCTAGTTTGAGGGAATTACATTTAAGTATCAAAATAGTGTTGCACAAGCAAAATTTTGGAAACCGTTGGCATTGAGAAATGTACTTCATTTCATGGGCTTCATATCCTACAAACACGTATGCATGCGCGTAGTCCATGTGAAATCAGTGCTCTTACATCAACAGAAGATTGTGTAGTCCCATTGAAATTCAGGATCGAGGACCAAGAACTCTCCTTTGACTGCACACCTGTGTTCCTAATGACTTAGACAGAGGAAGGTCTATGAGAGAAAGAAAAGGGGGGAAAGAAAGGAGTCTGCCTTGTCTGGGGCACTAGCAGGTTCTCTAGAGAGGGTAGGGAAGCAGTCTTTCAGGTCTCAAACTTCATAAGTCATAAACCCATGCCTTAACTTCCACCTGAAGACCAAAAGGAAATGGAATCCAATGTACATCCCAGAGCATTGCCCCACTCAGTAAAGCAAGTCACTGCTTTGTATGCCTGATTTACTCTCTGATCAGTTTTAAGACAGAGTCCCTTCTCACCACCTCACCCCCAGGCCTCCTCCCTCCCCTGTAATATCCAATGTGATGGATATAATGAAACAAAATGACATAGTACATGATAGAGAAAGTGCTATTGTATATAATATTAGAGTCAATAAGGTAACAAGTCCAAAGTGAGCGAGAACAACTCCATCTCCTGGATCTCACCATCACATGATCAAGTTAAATCAAGACCCACACATGCCCAATTTAAATCAAGCATCACCACTCTTTCTACACACACTTTGCTGCCTCCGCAGGATTTGCAGAAAGGCTGAAATTATGGAAAGCACTGTTCCCTGTCCAAAGGCTCAGGTGGGAATATCTTCCCTCTGTCTTCCCATTCCTACATGCTTATACTTGATTGCAGCTATGCATTGAAGTTCACACCAAAAGAAAAACTAAGTGGAGTGGAGACCATTCAGCACCTGACATGATTAAACCCTTTGACCATAGTCCTGTATGAACTTTGGCTGTTTTTAGATGAGACGTGCACATACAGGTCCACCCATCACACACACACACCCCACCCGAGTGCCCATCTGAAGGTGGCATGGGTGGGTGCGTGCTCCCGTTGCATCGCCCACTCATGCCCACACATAGAGTTCCTGAGAAAAAGGAGTTTGGGAGAAAAGGGACTCCTCCCTCTCCTTTAAACCTCAGATCAATTCTCTTGCCAAATCCTGTCGCTTCTTTCTGCACAACATTGCTAAGATCCATCCTTTCCTCACTGTTTCCTCTGCTAAAACCCTTGTCCATGCCCTGGTCATCTCTTGCCTCGACTATTGCAACCTCCTTCTTACTGGCCTTCCTCGCTCCTCTCATTTCTGTTCATAACTCTGCTGCCAAAGTTATCCTCCTTGCCCACCGCTTTGACCATGTACAGGCCCTCCTCCCCTCTCTCCACTGGCTCCCTCTTCCTGAACGCATTCTGCAGAAACTCCTGGTTTTTACCTACAAGGCTTTTCATGGCCTTGCTCCCCCCTATCTCTCAGCACTCATTTCCTGCTACACTCCTGTCCGGGAGCTCCGCTCCCCCTCTGCCACCACCCTCACCTGCTCACGGTTCCCCTGCTCCTCAAAACACATCCGCCCCTTTTCTCTGGTAGCACCCCATGCCTGGAACTCCCTCCCTGAACACATTTGCTTGGCTTCCTCCCTGCAAATCTTCAAATTCCTCCTCAAAACCCACCTCTTCTGTCAAGCTTTCCCTGGCTCCTCGTTCCCCTTGCTGACTTATCCTGAATCATTGTATATTGTGTAACATTAAATGAGTAACTACACCTTTGTAACTAAGCCAAGTACATGCACCTGAGAGCTTCCGGGTTCATGTATGTATCCTTGTCTCTTCAATCTGTTTCCCCCACCCTTTGTCTCCCCTCCCCCTTGTCTCTCTTAGATTGTAAGCCCACTGGGGCAGGGACCATGTCTCTTTCTTACAATTGTAAGTGCCAGGTACATTGCTGGCACTATATAAATGCTTAATAAATAACAATAATTATAATAATAATAATTAATAATTAATTATCCAGGATGCTCCATGCAGGAGCAGGCCAAACTGTTCATGGGTAGGGGTGCACACCCATCCTGGTCTGTTTTATTCCCCGCCAACTCACCGGACATGCATGGGTGCTCCACACAGCGCACATGGACCTGCCCCCCAGCCATGCTCATTCAAAAACAGCCTTTGAATCATTTAGCTGTATATCCTGACAAACAACAGCATAGTGAAAAGCACTCAGGGTCCTTCAAAATAGTGCCCTTACGGCACCAAGGCTTTCTTGCTTATTTTACGACAAGAGTGTCTTTGCTTCTCCAGCAAAGAATGTATTCAAATATTTTTACTGACATATTTTCAGATTTTAACAATAATTAAGTGTTCCAAATATAGCAATTCATTAAACCTAAGATTTTAAAAACTTATATTGACCATGAAAAAGGAATAAGTAGCAAGCAAAATTAAGTGTGAGACAAGAGCTTCCTAAAACTTCTTTTTCTGGAAGAACATTAGGATAGTTGGATCCTCATTGCACTCAAAAAATTAGGAAATGGTGATCAAACATGGCAGCATGCTTTTTTGTTTGTTTCAGGCTCATAGTTTTCATCCTATACATTATTGGACCAACATGGGATGAAAACAGACATGAAAGGAAACAGGCATGAAAGTTAAAAGTAACTTTTAACACCGCTTTAACGTTTCTTATGCATGTTGTAGGGCTTCATTGGTGCCCGATGCAGCCCTGCAACATGCATAAGAAACATTAAAGCAGTGTTAAAGCGGCGTTCATGTGCGTGTCCATTTTCACCCATGGTCACATTGTTACATTATTTCCGTATGATTGTTTATAGAAACACATTTCAATGACTAATCAAAATAGAGTTTGACACTCAGTTAACTGTAACATAACAAAGAAGTAACACCTAAATGCACAGACAACAATAATAAAACACAGTCCAAACAGAGTTAGAATTTAGCAGTTATTAATATATTAATATATAAAGCAAAGGTCTCTGCTGCTGTTTTACAACATGCAAACTAGCCAGCAGGGGGCTTCTGTGTAGACTCTGGAGTGTATTTGGTTCAATGAGAATTACAGCAAAATTAATAAGAACCTCTCACTTGGCACAAAGTGTGCTGCTGCTGAAGGTTCCATAGTAAATTCGATATGTATGCTAAATGCAAGCCACCTTTTCGTTAACTCTGTTTCAATTTTTAGCTAAAATCCAATAAGACAACAATAAAGAAAATTCTCCCCACATTTTATACTTATTCAAAATTAAGGCATCAGTTAAGCGGGTGGGTGGAAGTCTTGGTTTGACAATGACTGTCGATTGGCTAAAGCCCAACTTAAAACTTTGTATAAGGGGTATAGGAGCGCACGATTACCTAAAGTTCCTCCAGAGTATCTCCTACTTAGAGCCAACTATAGGAAGTTAATTGCAGCTAAAAAGACGGAATACCTAAAGGAGAGGTGGGATAATCTGATAGAGGCCGCTGAGATGCAAGATTCAAGGCGCTTCTGGCAGCTGGTAAACATCTCCCTCAGAAGGGAGCTTAGCATCCCCCTGTTCCCCATCCACCCGCAGAGGTGGGTTGACTATTTTCAAGCTTTATATGGGTCTGACCGGGGGGACAGTGAGGTGGGGAGTGATCTCACCTCACTGGCAGACCTTCCCGGCTGGCCCTCGGTCTCCGAGCAGGAGGTGGAGGTGCTGGTGGACCTTTGTAAAAATCACAACGCTCCGGGTCCTGACCTGATACAGGTCGAATTTATAAAAGCACACAGAGACTGGTGGGTCCCTTTATTAGCAGGTCTGTTCTCCTCCATAAACGACTCTGGGAGGATCCCGGAGGGATGGAGTATGGTGGTAGTAGTCCCCATCTTCAAGAAGGGCTCTAGGAAGTCCCCCGCTGATTATAGACCCATCTGTCTGCTGAGTGTGGTTGCCACATTTTATGGCCACTTCCTCTTAGGCAGACTGGTAGAGTGGATTCAGCGTGAGAAAATCATCCACCCAGAACAGGCCGGCTTCCAGGAGGGCAGATCTACCACCGAGTTATGCTTTGTCCTTTCCCATCTTATTTCCAAGCATACTAGCTCATGTAGAGCTTTGTATGTTGCGTTTTTGGATTTAAGGGCAGTTTTTGACTCAGTGGATAGGTCTACCCTCTGGAAGAAGCTTTCAAAATCGTCAATAGACCGCAGACTCCTACTCCTGATCATTTCAAAACATGCAAATGCCCAACTTAGAGTCAAAGTGGATAAACAGGGGCATTTGACAGCGCCTATTGATGCGCAGGCCAAGGTTGCGTCCTGGCCCCGACTTTATTTAATATATTTATCAATGATATAGTCCCACTGATGGCCGAAAGCTGATTTTCCCCACCAAGGTTGGCTGCCGGAGCGATTGGGGTGCTCTTGTATGCTGATGATGTGGCATTACTCTCCCAGACCCATATTGGGCTGATTCAGCGGATGGATTCTTTTTTTGCTTTTTGCATTAACAACAAATTGGCCATTAAGTTTGCCAAATCAAAAGTAATGATTTTTTCTTCCAGGAAGGTGTAGTATAGGTGGGTGGTGGGCGGACAGATGATCCAGCAAGTCGATTCTTTTAAGTATCTTGGTTTAATCTTCCACAAGTCTGGCTCCTGAAGGGAGCATATCCGCCGGTCCAAGGCCTCAGCTAAAGCCGCCACCTCAGTAATAGCCAATTGTTTTGTCAAATTTGGTAGGCGGGCAGTAAAAGCTGCAGTAGGGGCTTTAAATGCCAAGGTGAGGTCCCAATGCCTATACGGGGCGAAGATTTGGGCACCCTTTGCCCCCCCACAAAATAGATGCGATTCCAGCCAGGTTTTTTCAGTCTCTCCTGGCAAGTCCAAGAGGTACTCCTTTTGCTGCCCTGAGGTTAGAATTTGGTCAGTCTAGTTGGCATCAGTGTGCCGTCATTAGAGCCCAGAAGTTGTGGTGTAAATTACAATTCGATCAGTGCTCACCACTCCTCAAAGGTATTAGGGAGGATGCTTTCACGAATCCCTGGCAGGTGTGGGTAGGGGAGTCCTTGGCTAAAATGGGTCTCTCCTTGAGTTATCTTGAAGGAAAATCTCAGGCCCAGATTTGGAAGGAGGTATTGACCAGTGTTACAGATATGGGAAGGCAGGAGGAGGTGGCTAAGATTAATCAATCACCCCATTTGAACTTATATCGTCGCTGGATCCCAGATAAAGACTGCTTGGCTCACTGTCTGGACTCGAAGGTACTTTTTAGGGATAAACAAGTTATCTTTATGGCCTGGGTGAATGCCCTTCCGAGCCGGATATACAAGGGCAGGTTGGAGGGCATTCCATTCTCGAATAGGCTTTGCCCCTCTCACATGCAGTCCGTTGAGATGATAGCCCATGTTATGTTTTCTTGCCACCTCTATGACAGTGCGAGGGCAAAATATCTGTCCTTGATTCTTATTGACCTTTTAGGATGGGCAGAAGGGGATCTCCTGGGATACCTACTTAATAACCCCAACTTTCAGGTTAGCAAGGTGGTGGGTGGCTTTCTGAAACAAGCTATGGGGATGCGGAAGAATTTTCTTGACTTCAAGCCTATTGATGACTTAGATAAGGATTAGCAAGTGGCCTGCTTCTGTAACTGAATTCAAAGAGGGTCTGGCAGGGGGTTGGAGTTAATCTATTCTTGTTGTATCTGTTTTTGCTTATGTTGTTTCGTTTGTATGTTTTATTTGTGGCTTTGCTGGCAATAACTTATGTTACGCCTAATAAACATTTATTATTATTATTATTATTATTATTAAGTGAGTTCTTTATAAAATTGTCCCCATTAGTTGTGAGAAAGGAGTCAAAACAAATATGTTTCAGTGCTTTTTCTCTGAGGGTAATACTTAAGATCTCATGTTAGGTTTGGGTCTATCCAATAGGATCACAATGGCAGTGTTCTTTTTGCGACTAAAATCACTGCAGTGCTAACATCAGTGAAAACATAAAGAAGAATTTAGAGGAATTAAGGATTGGAACTAAAACCCATTGAAATGAACTGTAAGAATTAATTAGTTAGAACCAAATTCTTTCTCCAGTGGCCAGTGTAGGGTAAACAGGCTGAATAACCGGCATGCCACACAGGGACAGCATGTTTGCAGTCCAATTCATCTTCTCCCTTTTTCCATAGGGTGGGGTAAAGTTCCCAGTTGTCAGTGCTTAAACGGAGGATGAAAAGGAAGAGATGACAAAGAAGATGATGTAGTTATTGTTGTTCCAAGTCTGAAAATTGCCACAGATGTTCCACTCCCACCCCAAATCAATCCCTGCTAAAAAAAGTTCTGACGTTTGACCTTGGTAAACATAAGGTTTTAACAAACAAGATGGTAGCCCACACTGAGTGGGTGTCCACCTGCTCGTTTATTAGGTGTTCACCCCACCAGCCATATGGCCACCACTCACCGGACATGCAGTCCCCACTCATGGCAGGGTCCTGGAGCATGCAGAGCCCACCATGCAGGCGAAGGTGAGCTAATCTGCACTCATGTCTCCACATCCAATCAATTAGGTTGCATAAAGCGCCTCCACACATCAGGGT
>QEPC01005340.1:1043132-1081832 GCA_003113815.1 Sphenodon punctatus
CAGCTCAGAACAGCCAAAGCAGGGAAATTTCCAAAATGGAAGAAGTTGACCCATTTATGCAACATGAATTGCAATTGGTGACTGTAGCACACATCAGAATTTGTGTTACAGAAGCAGGCAAGGCTGCTTCCCTATCTCAAGCCAGAGTGGAGCTAGGAGTTTAGCAACTGTGCCCTTTCTAAATTCTCCCAGGAGATATTCTGTGTTCCCAAGTTTGAAAACCACTGCTTTAATTTAACATTAAAACACATTTTACATATTTTTCAAAGTAGTAGGAGAAAGCAAATGCAGACTCTGAAACTGCACAAGGCCCTATGTGTTGGAGGTTTCTGAATAAACTTGAAGTAACATGTATTTATTAAATTGTTACACACACACACCCTTCCTTTCTCAAAGGCTCAGGGTAGCTTACAAAAACATGAAATACAATTTTAAAACATTAGAATACAATTTAGCGAAAAAGCCTACCCACATCAACCCCACCCCCCCAGCAACTTTTTCTAAAAAGAAACATTTTACACCACCTCTAAAAGATGCCCGGGGTTGGATTCGGATCTCCAGGGGGAGGAAATTCCACAATATTGGGGCAGTAACCGAGAATGCCCCCTGCGTGCCCCCATTGTATGAACAAGAGTAGTTGGTGGAATCCACAGGAGGGTATTCGGCAGCCGACCGCAGGGGCTGCAAAGGCGCCTGTAGTAGGAAAGGCGTTCTTCCAGATATATGGGGCTGAGGCCATTTAGGGCTTTAAAGGTCAAAACCAGCACCTTGAATTGTGCCCAGGAAACTACAGTTAGCCAGCGCAGACTCTGAACCAATGGCATAATGAGCTCCCAGTGTCCTGTCCCCGAAAGGGGCCAGACTGCCGCATTGTGCACCAGTTGCAGCTTCCAAACAGTCATCAAGGACAGCCCACATAGAGCACATTGCAGTAATCTAGCCTTGAGGTGATGAAAGCATGGATAATAGCGGCCAGGTCCGAATCAGAAAGAAAAAGCTGCAGCTTCTGCACCAGATGGAATTGGTGAAAAGGGCTCCTGGCCCACTGACAATCCAGGCTCAGCAAGGGGTCCAGAAGCACTCCAAGGTTGCGAGCCTGAGTGACCAGAGGAGGACAGATCCCACCAATAAGAGGAGTCCCAATCCCCTCCAGGTCACAGGGTTGGCCAACCATTATCACTTCAGTCTTGTTTGAATTCAGCCTCAATTGGCTCACCCTCATCCAGTCTCCAATAGCCACCAGGCATTAGGTAAGCACTGAGACCGCAGGACCTGGGTCAGATGAAAAAGGGAAATAGAGCTGGGTGTCATCAGCATATTGACGACACGTCCCTCCAAACTGCTGAATGACCTCACCCAGCAGCCTCATACACACATTGAACAAAAGGAGACACAAGATGGAATCCTGTGGGACCCCACAGGGGAGGTATCAAGCAGAAGATGAGCAATCGCCTATTGCCACCCACTGAGACCTCCCCAACAGGAATGAACAGAACCGTTCAAGGGCAGTCCTGCACACCCCTGCCAGATACTGCAAGTGTGTCAACACCACCTCATGATCAACTGTGTCAAAGGCTGCTGAAAGATCTAACAAGATCAACAGGGTACAATTCCCCTCATCAGTCTCTAGGCACAGATCATCAACCAAGACCACAAAGTGCAGTCACTGTGCCATATCCAGGATGAAAGCCTGGCCGAAATGGGCCTGGAGTTGTCGGGCAACTACCTGTTCAATAACCTTCTCTAAAAAGGGAAGGCTAGATACAGGGCAATAGCTGGCTGGGGAGTCAGCTTCAAAGATGGTTACCTTAAACAAGGACTGGACAACTGCATTTTTAAGAGTGTCTGGTATCCTACCCCCTGAAGAAAGGTATTGACAACCCTAGCCAGCAACAGCCCCAACCATCTCTCTATTGGCTTTCACCAGCCAAGGTGGGCAAGGATCTCATTTACAACTGGGTGCCCACATCACTCCAAGCAAATCCTCTGCAACAGTGGAAAATACTGATTGAAACAAAAAAGACAAAACTGAGTTTCCATAACCCCCAAATCTGATACTGCAGTTAAAACAGCAGTGCCCAAGTCATGGTGAATACAAGTTATTAAGTACTTTGCAGACAAAATTAAAATATCATAGTGGGCATTAAACTATTCTAATTCCTGGTGAAGACAGGCTGAATTAACCAGAACTCACCATCTGGAACAGCTTCACTGGATGAGTCTTTGCAGATGTTATGATAGCAGAGAAGAAAGCCTTCTTTGCCACCATCATAGCTATAGCATAGTCCTTTAAAAACAATCTATGCCTCAACTGGTCAGCTTCAGTGTGGGTTGAGCACCACCTGTTCTCTAATTGTCTACCTTCCCACTTCAACCATCTCAGGTCCTACCATGGGAACCTGTGCTGTCACAGCAGTGGGAGCGGATGCCTGGGTGCAACCGTGTCGATGGCCATAGTCAAGATATCATTGCACAAAGTGACATGGTCACTGACATGATAGTAGTCAAGGTCAATAGATATATCCCCCAGAGAGTTCTGGAAAGTAATTGGATGCATTAGTCTCTGGGTATGGAGCAACCTAAACAGTCCACCACCCCAATGAGGGCATAGGAGGTCAGGGATCTGGGCTTTCAGTAGGTAATGACCACAACAATGGTGTTATACTACCACCCCTGACAATCAGAACCCCAGGTTCCAGGCTGGTGCAGAACATCAAATCTAATGTGTGTGGCCTAAAGGGCCAGCCAAAATGTGAATGTTGAAATCACCCAAGGCAAGAAGCCTAGGTGATTTTAACACCACCTTCAAGACTAGCTCTGCTGGAGCAGTCAGGGAGTCAGCTGTACAGTGAGGTGCTCAGTTCACCAAGAGGACCCCCAAACTATCCTCCGCCAAATCCAACACAAGGTGGACCTGCTTGATTTTGGATGAGTCAGCCAACAGATACCTTCAAAAGTCCACAGTATCTTTACAGATCACCGCCACTCCACCACCACCGCAAGCCTCGGCTGATGCTACACGGAGTACCTGGCTGGCACCATCTGGGAAAATATATTTCCAGATGCCTCATTCAGCCAGGTCTCTATAATGCATACAAGGTCAACAAGCCTCCTTCTGAATAAGATCAAAGATGGTTGATGTTTTATTTGCCACTGACCTTGCATTCAGCAGCATCAGCTTCATCTCAGGGGCCCCACTGGACTCAACCTCAAAATATCCCAAGACAGGAGGGGAACTGAATCATGGGAACAGACAAGGTGTCTTTCCCAACGTCCCCGATAATGTTTCTTCCCCTCCCTGCTGTACCTCACCATGCCCAGCACAACCCCAATTGGTTCAAAAGCTGCCCCACTCTCTACCGCCCCCAAAGAGCCTCCCCTCTCCAGCGCCTGATGACCAATTCCCAACCCCCAAGCACAGCGAGTCACACAGGGCAAATAAAGCCCAGGGGGAAGGGTGGCTGTAGATTATGCCCCAAGCTCAGCATCCCTGGAGACAGATAGGGAACAAGAAGGTGGGAAGACAAACCACACACACACACCCCATTCTCCCGTGCCCATATCCTCTCTCACTGGGGAGGGCAGGGGCATGGCGCCGCTTATGTCCTCCCATCCCCCTCTCACTGGTGGGCCATGGCATCACTCGCCACCCTTGATCCTTGTGCCCGTACCCGCCCCCCACCTCACTGGGGTGGGGGGGCAAGGCACAACCTACCTCCCCTATGTCCATGTCCCCCTTTCACAGGGGACCATGGCACTCTCCCACCTACTTCCCACATTCCCAGCCCCCCCTTACGGGGGCCTTAACACTCCCTCCCCCCATAACATTCCATCCCATCCATCCCCCACTTCCCATACTCCCAGCCCAGCCCACCCCACTAAACACAATTAAAACCACAACTGCCCATCCACATCCCTCTAAAAGCCATTTAACAAAACAACAAAAGTTGCAAGTGCAGGCCCAGCCACCATATGGCAGCCACCTGCAACAGAGTCTGGCAGCTTTGTAGCCACTGGAGGAGGGTCCAAGGGTGGCTGGAGGGGCAGTCCCAGGTGACAGCCCAATCAGCCCCTTCCATGACATGAACATGAGAATCACTACTGTGAAATGCAGGCCAGCAGAGCCTGAAATGGGGATCGGGAGGGGGGACCCTGCCTAATGGAAGGTCTGTAGTGATTGAGGAAAGAGTCCCCAATATGTGGGGTCCATGAGTAAACTGAAAACCAGATATAGACCTGCAATACAGGACGTCCTGGACCCTGAAGGGGATTTCATGTTTAGCTGAGCATCGACATTAGTTACAATGACGTTTTTCATTTTCTAGCTGGTGAGTGCCAGCTAGAACGTGTCTATCAAACATGTCTATATGTTAGGAGGGGCACCAATTTCCCTATATATAGCACTGCAAAGGATTCAGACGAACTCTGGAAAGATTTAGTCGTTACTGTAAACAGGAAATGTTGGAGGTGAATTATGCAAAAACTAAAGTGCTCTTGGCTGGCAAGCGGTTAGACGGATCGCCTCAAATGGCTTATGGATGGGGTGGTATTGGAACAGGTGAAAGTTTTTAAGTACTTGGGAGTCTATATTGCGGCGGGGGAAATTGGCGATATCATTTTAGCTATATCAAAAAACAAGTTAACAAGACTATAACTGGTTTTAAAATGTTTTATTACAAAAGGGGTGGGCAACAAGTCGCTCCTGCCTTGAGATTGTATCTGTTGAGAGTTATTGGACAATTCTTGTATGCAGTATCTGTCTGGGGGTTGGATCTGTTAAACGAATTGGAGGCCCCACAAAATAAGTTCCTAAGATTAATCCTGGGAGCACCGTTAGGTACACCAGCCTCCTTATTGCGAGCAGAAACTCTTGTTCCCTCTGTAAAGGCGCGAGCATTAGTCTATATAACTAATTTCTGGCTAAAAGGAGTTGTCCGGGCACAGGATATGGCACCACTTAGAAACATTTTGGGCACCGACCAACACCTTTCTAAGTGGAAGGCTAAGATCGGGGAAGGGGTGCAGAATTTAGGGTTTTCTAAAGAATTTTTCTGAAAATTAGATTTTTTGACAGCAAAGCGACTAATGAAAAGAAGGGTTCTGGACCAGGAGCTTCAGGAAACAGCCGCTTTAATTCGCGATCAAAAAAAAGCTCCTGGATATTATTTGTTAAAACCTGAAAAATTGGAAGAATCTTATATATTTATTTGGGATAATCCACAACGTAGGCTTTTCAGATTTCAATTATTCCCATCAGCTGTAACTGATGGGAGATATCGAGGCCTTGAACGATCTCATAGATATTGTCAAATGTGTGCCCAAAACCAGATTGAAGATTTTTATCACGTCCTGTTCTGCTGCCCTTTGTATAATGTCCTGTGCAAAAGATATCTACAGCCATATATACCGGCAGTTCTTTACCTCCCCCAAGAGGTGGTATTTCAGAAATGTCTAAACGCCAAGGATTCAATGATATCGCGAGCAGTCGCAGCTTTTTGTATGCACGCAATGTCCTTACGATGTAAACAATTGGACAATTGAGCATTGTTATAATTTTATTAGGAAAGACACTTTTTATATCTTGTAATTTTATAAATTTTAGATATTTTAAATATATGGTACATTTCTTTTTGTTTTTACGTTTGTATGACTGTGTTTTATGATTAGAATGTGAGTATGTATAGGATTGTAAAAAACCTTTGGGTTATACAATATAATAAAGTAATATAGAGCACTGCAAAGAAGATACAATCTTCCTGGTGTCAGACTTGTGAAATTACTTAATTCATGAAATAAGCAAAAGACTGTATAATTTGTGACAAGGGCAACACCATTGCCTAACTCATGAAATCAGCAAATTCTCTGCCTAATTAATGAAATAAACAGTGCTTGTTTCATGAATTAGGCAGAGGATTTGCTAATTTTATGAATTAGACAAAAGGTTTGCTTATTTGATTAATTAGGTGGCAGCATTACTTATTTCATGAACACAATTTCACAAATTTATTTATTTATTTACACCATTTCTATCCCACCTCTCCTGCCTAGGCAGCTCGAGGCGGCTTACAAAAATTAAAATATTTTAAATTATTCATAAAATATATAAAATAGATAAAAGGGAGGCATAAAAGAAAATAAAAAATCAATCCTCTCTAGGATAGGCAGCGGCATGAGGGTTCAGGGCTCCCCAGGGGGCCTGTATGGAATCACTCCAAGGAAGTGATCCCAGGTGACAGCAGCCAGGTGGCTTGCCTTCACTGTAGGACGACAGTGTACGGTGGGAATAAGAGGGGGAATCTTAGTAAAAATGGCATGAATTTCCACATGAGGACCTGGCCTAGGGCTTTGCTGCTGGAAGAGACATCTGTAAGTGTGGACAGGACTGGGTTCCCTGCTGCAGCAAGTACGAGCAGCAGCCTCAGACCTTCCTCTACTGCTCGTGGCAAGGGGAAGGAAGGAGAGCAGCAGCAGGTCCCATCTGAAACCCCCCCGTGAGCAGCAGCAGCAGCAGCCAGACCACAATGGAGGATCTGGGGTTTGGGCAGTTGCGGCGTAGCGGAGTGCCTCATCCAGTGGCAATCAAGATCACCAGGCGGGTGGGGGGAGATGATTGCCCTGGATGATGATTAGTATAGTTGAGAACCAGGGATTCTTCTGGCTGTTGGCACCCCAGTACCAGCTTCCCTCACGCACCACCTTCAACAGGCAGGTGGTGCCCTCCCTGTACCAGGCAGTGGGTGAGGAAGCAACTGGCCAGGGCAGGTGGGGCAGTTGTGTATTTTACAACGACATTTGGAGCAGCCAAAATGCACAACAGGCCTACCTGGCCCTGACTGCTCACTGGTGGCAGCTGCAGGTGGCAGGAGGAGGAGTAGCAGGCAGCAGGGGTGAGGGTTGAGGGTACAGGTCGGCCCTGCTTCATGCCCAGGTCATGGATGAGAGCCACACTGTTGTCAACATAAGGGGAGCCTTGGACACCATGGAGGAGGGGTGGCTAAGGGAGGAAGCACCTTTCACCAAGGGGTTTGTGGTCAATGACAACGCGACCAACCTGAAGAAGGCAGTGCTGGAGGGCGGGTTCCAGCACATCCCCTGCGCTGCCCACAGCCTTTACCTGGTGGTGAGGGATGCCCTGGGCCTGGGGGAGAAGGCAGCAGAGTGCAGCAGCAACCCCCTTAGCCTGTTAATCGAGAAGGGCAGGAAGATTACAGGGTACTTTAACAAAAGCGTGGTCACCTCTTGAGGGAGAAGCAGGTGGAGCTGGGGGCGCAGGAGCACCGCCTCGTGCAGGATGTCAGCACCAGATGGAACTCCATGTACAGCATGATGGAGCGTCTGGTGGAGCAGAGGCGGGTTCTGCACGAGGTAGCCTCAGAGGGGGAGATTGGGGTGGAAAGGCCACTCGGGCGGGAGGAGTGGACAATGATGGCCCAGGCCATGCGTGTCCTTAAGCCCTTTAAGGACATGACGGAGAGCCTGAGTGCGGCGACAGCCACCCTAAGTCAGATAACCCCCCTGGTCTGAAGTCTCATCAGGAGATGGAAAGCTTCCTGAGGGACCAAGGCGGGGAGGGGGTGGGGCAGAGCAGCAGGTTGTACTAGAGGTGGTGGTCCTGGTAAAAAGTTGAAGGAGGGGCTGAGCAGGCGGTTTGACCCTCTTATAGACAAGGAGGTTTATGTACTCTCCACCATGCTGGCCCCCAGGGTGAAGGCAAGTGTGGCACCTCACATGGCAGCCTTCACCCAGAGAAAGCATGCTCTGGTGGAAAGGGTGAAGGCAGTTGAGAGGGTCAGACAACAGTAGGGCAGCCAGGAGGGGCAAAGCAGCAGCAGGAGGGTGGAGATACAGAGCACCTGCAGCAGCAGCTCCTCGGTCACTATCACCCGCCCTGAGTGGACCACCCCAGGACAGGCAGCATTGGCACAGGCAATAGAAGAGGAGGTTGGCAGCAGTAGCAGCAGCAGCAGCAGCAGCAGCAGCAGCAGACAGATGGAGTATGAGCCTGACACTGCAGAGCGGGCAGTGGCGAAATATCTCGAGGAGCCTGTGGTGGATCCCTGCAGCGATGCCCTTCTGTACTGGGCAGAGAAGGGAAAAATATGGCAGGCTTTGACCAGGGTGGCACAGGAACTAGTGTTCTGCCCACCAACCAGCATGCCCAGCAAACGGGTGTTTTTAGTGGCAGAGAACATTGTGAGTCCCCACCGTTCAACCCACTGGGCGCTGGGTTGGTGGAGCATGTCCTGTTACTGAAGGTCAACCTGCCGCTGCTGTATTTCCCTGACCTGGCCATGGACCCAGAGTGAGGGCGGGGGCACATGAGAGAGAGAGAGGGGGGGGTTCTCAGGCTCCCCGCTGCTAGAACGAGAGGCAAGAGAGGGAGACATGCTCCTGCCCATGCCATCACCCGCCGTTCATGACCAGAGAGAGAAAGAGACTCCCCACTGCTAGAATGAGAGAGAGAGAGAGAGAGAGAGAGAGAGAGAGAGACACGCTCCCGACCATGCTATCACCCACCGTACATGACCAGAGAGAGACAGAGAGGCTCCCCGTTGCTAGAACGAGAGAGAGAGGTGCATCCTGTTCAAGCTGCCACCTGCAAGAACCAGAGAGAGAGCTCATCTGTGCTCATGCTCAATACCCACATCCAGCAGCAAACCCACCAGAATGAGATGGAAATAATACACATTACATGCCTCCCTGTGTGCCTCCCTGCACCGGCTACCACCTATCACAATGACTGAATTAAGTGTGCCCAATCACACACTAATTCTCTAGCTCTTTCTCCTATGCCCTGCTCTCTGTGGGGCAATCAGTCAGGGACTTCCCAAGACTCCCCTCTCTGATACCCCACCACTCAGGGTCTTCCAAATGACTATCACCAACAGTAAGCAAAATCTATCCAAGTATCATATGTCACCTCAGCTTCCCAAGGCAGCCCCCCATGGGGTGATCTATCTGTGACCTGAAGATGACGTCACCCAACTCGGAGGCTTCCCAAGGTGGGCCCCCGCTGGACGATCTTTCTGTAAGAGCTAACACCCACTGCTGCCTGCCGCCAGAAAACCTCTCTCTCTGGCACACCCACACAGAAATTAGCCCTGGCTGCTCCACCAAGGGCGCTGTCTGCAACTTGAGACCCTAGCACATTTTGTGGTGCTCCCAATGATACTACGGTCCTGCTCCTGCTGCTCGTGCCAAGCTATAGAGAGATTAGATATTATATAGGTATTTAGGCTAGTATGTTTTATTATAGATATTAGGATTATAGGATAGCCATATTGTATAAGCAGTCATTCCACTCCCAAGAACCATCATCAGGGTTCTGGGGCTGTCATTCCACTCACAGGGAGCTGTCATTCCAGTGCATCCAGAAGCAGTCACTCCAGTCCCTAAAACCATCGTTAAAGCACTAGGAACATCATTCAACACCCATGGGCCTCTGTCTCTCTCTTTTTGTCCCGTCCCCCCCGCAAACATGTCCTGCTGCCACCGTTGCTGCTGCTCCTGCCAAGCTGCCTGCGTGCCAGCTCCTCCGATGCCACCCACTACTTTGTGTGGGGGTGCCAGAGAACCCCCCTCTCTCTCTGGCACCCCCACACAGAAATTAGCCCTAGCTTCTCTGCCTGGGTCACTGTCTGCAAGTCTTTAAGAACCTTGTTTACAAGGCAGCAACCTGCTGATTTTGCCTGACTGCCTACTATGGCATGCTTGCTCACCATATTCCAATAATAGACTGTGTGATGTTCTCGAGTTCCTCTAGTATAAAAGGGACCTGCTGCTGCCCGCTGCCAGAGAGCCTCTCTCTCTCTCTCTCTCTGGCACCATCACACAAAAACTAGCCCTGCCTGCTCCACCTGAGGTGCTGTCTGCAAGTTGCTCCCAATGATACCACAGTCCTGCTCCTGCTTCTGCTGCAGCTGCTGCTGCTCGTGCCAAGTTTCCACCCACCAGCCTGCTCCTCCAGCGCCACCCACTGATGCCTCTACCAAAGCCTCTCTCTCTCTTTCTCTGGCACATCCACACAGACAGAAGCCCTGCTTCTCCTGGGGGGCTGTCTGCAAGTTGAGACCCTGGCACATCTTGGGACTAATACACACCAGTGACAGTGCTGCTGCTCTCAGGTAGGGATCTGACAAGCTGTATATATAATGAGATTCTGCCATCTGCCAGAAGAACCACAGAGGGGTAACAGATTGGACAGGTCAAAATCAGCTGGTAACAAATATAACGTTTATAAAAACATTTTAAAACACATTTTAACTATGGTGAAAATAAACATTTGCATTATAAAAAGACATGGAAGATAAATAACTTGGGCTTCTTTGGGCCTGTCCCCTGGAACACGGGGAAAAGGAGACAACAGTCATGGGACCGAGATGTGGGGACGTCACCAACCTCTCTCCCATGTTGCCTGGCAACATCCAGGGCCCCCAACCTGGATTCCTTCCATGCCACCAGCTCTGGCAGAATGCCTCTATGGCATCCTTTTCAGTATTTATGTACTGCACATAAGCCTGAGCCTGCTGCACCCATATCTGGAGCTCCCGGAACCACTCCACCAGCCTGTCCTCTCCACATCCCTGGTGTTGGCATTTAACCCCCTCATATATTTTTTCACCAGGTTCTGCAGCGACCCCTGAAATACCCTCACTTTGGGGGTGTCCTCTTCCCGTGGGGCTGGCGAAGCGTCAGAGGAGCTAGAGGGGGAAGGACTGAGATGGCACCTCTTCTGGCGCGATTTCCTCCCTTGCTCTTCCTGATGTTCCTCCCTGCGAGTGCTGCCATGGCCACCAGATGCACCCCTCTTCACCTTGATGAGGTGAACAATCTCTATATGGGCAAGGGGCCCAGATGTGGTCCCCTACAGCCCTCTTTTAAACTTTTTGTCACAGATCTAAACAACATAAAAAGATAGGAACATAAGAAGTGCCATACTGGCTCAGACCAATGGTCTATTAAACCCTGCCTGCATTCTGTCTCCACAAGCGGGTGGCCAATCTCTCTCTCTCTGCAGGGGAATGCCTAACAGGTCATAGGGCCATCCATTCCCTGTTGTTACAGCCCCCTTGAATTCTGTGTAGCTGTCTTTTGGGGTATGGAAATATTTCCATACTGTGGACCTTGTCGCCCTGCTTTGGGTCTGTGAGGTCAGCCTTGATGGGCTTTTGGCACCATCAGTATCATCATCACTCTCTCTGAAACAGGAACACAAACACCTACGTAATATCATGCAATCATGGTGATGCCTCTAGTCCTTCCCAGACCACTACCCATTCTCCCACAACAAGTGGATGGCTGGTGCTGCTGCCTCCTTGCCTCTTTCCCTTTCTCCCACGTACACCACCACCACCTGGGGTGCTGTCTGCAAATTGAGAGGCTGGTATGTCTCTGGGTACTGCTGCTCATGCCTGACTGCCCACCAGCACCCGCCCACCTGCCAGCCTGTCCGCCCACCAGCCTGTTCGTCCACTGCCACCCTCTGATACCCACTGCTGCTAAAGAAAGAACTCCTCTCTCTGGCACTAGCAGACCCAGAAATAAGGCACACACAAATCCTGCTCTTCCTGGGGTGCTGTCTGCAAGTTGAGACCCTGGCATGTGTCTGGGTGCTGCTGCTGCTGCTCGTGCCTGACTGCCCGCCCACCCACCCACCTGCTAGCCTGCACACCAGCAAGCTTGCTCGCTCTAAAGGATAGTATTCTTCTTATCCTCAAAGTTATATGGAACATTAAATATATAAAAACAAATATTTACAAACCTGACAGTGGCATCTCCTTTGCCCTCCTCCTCCACTGGTGAGGAGCCCACCTCCACCACCTCACAAGATGGTCCAGCCTGGGCCTCCATCATTTCTACCTCCACCTTCACCTTGATCTTCCTCCTCAGGTTCTTCTTCCTGCTTTCTTCACCTTCCATCTGCACACAGACACACACATATACACACAGCTAACTAGCCACAACAGCCACACACCACACAGCCGATTGAACTACCGTTTCCAGTGTTGGTATCATTTCCAGTCTCGCGAGATCACGCAACAATACCCAAAACAAACTCTTCAACTGAAATTGGTAACAATATCAATCGATGACAACAAAAATAACATTGTCGTTAATAACGATAATGATAAAATGACACATTTTAATAACAAAAATGATAACGATAACAAAAAATGAAATGGGGCCCTGGTACAAACCCCTAGTTAAGGTACTTGTAAAAGTAAGCAGGATTTGGTCATTGGTGGCCATGCAGTTTCAGTGAAGTAATGGGGGTTCTACAAGAGTGAAGTCTGAACAGAATTTAACTCTAGGGATGGGCGAACGCGGTTCGGAAGTTCAGAGTTCGGACCGAATTTGACCAGTACAGTCGACCGAACCGAACTTCCGAACTGAACTCGATTTTCGAACCGAACCGAATTTCTGAACTCGGCTCTGTTCGCCTATCCCTAAAAGATATTATTCCATTTATTTCAACTGGGTTTGAATTTCCGAACTTTGTTCGGAAGTTTGGAATTTGAACCGAACTCGAATAGTTCGGTCGACTGAACCGAACTTCCAAAGTGAACCGAACCGAATTTCCGAACTCGGTTCTGTTCGCCCATCCCTATTTAGCTCATACATTCTCTTATCAATGTGAAGACAATCAACGTGAAATATCTTATTTCTGTTTTGATACAAAATCTAAGATGGCAGTACAGTACTGAAAAGGAGCAGAAGGCAATGCACTTTGATTTTGTCACAAATTAGTGATGATTAAACTTTTTTAGTTTTGAGGAAATCTGTCAAACTTCTTTTTATTTCTATTTATTTATTTATTTATTTATTGGTATTATCTATTCTAGATGGTAGCAGGACAGAGGCCCTTCACCTAGATTCTTCTAGAAAACAATCTCATTCGCTACACAATCTTACAGGTGCACCCCTCTACCATTAAAGTCAGTAGAAGGTTTGCCTATGTTAAAAATTCACATTCAACCCATCTGAAAAATCTTGGAAATTTGTTAACCAAAAAACCCCTAAACATTTTAAAAAAAACTTTAAAGACAGAACCATTTAAAAAAAAAAAAAACTTCTTTAAAACCATTTCACAAAACATATTTTTCCCTAACAAACTCCCAAACACATGAAAATTAATTACAGTTACAATTCAAAAAACATATAACATACAGCAAAAAATAAACACCAAAAAGATAGAAAATTTGGACATAATTTCCATCTATATTCCATAATTTACCATCAACATTACCAGAAGATATGTACTAAATTTAGTAACATACATACTTGCTGTTCTTACTAAGTATTTACCACTAACTAAACGATCACATTTCTTTACACGTCATTTATTTATCATGTCATCGATGCATTTTTTTTCAAACTGCCTTAACTCTGTCCTTTTGCGCAGAATTGCCTTGTATACAACCGATAGTATGAAACTGTCTTCGCTCACATTGTGAACACTTCATTGGCCCTTTTCATATGGGCCACAGCGGGTGGAGGTGGGTGTGCGTCTGTTCCCATGGGCACACACCCACCTCCACCCATCACCACACATGGAGCAACTGGCATTGGAGCCCATTGCTCCATGCATGGGTGATGAGTGGAGGTGGGTGGAAATGGGTGGAGCACAGGAGCATGCACGCACCCTCACCCACCGTGGGCGCTGTTCCTACAGGCGCCCACTCATCTCACCTGCACTTGCCACGGTGTTCACACAGGCACCCCCTGCACACGTGTGCAAGGGGGGCATCCATGTGAAAAGGGCCATTGTAAAAACTGTATATAAATTTCTATATGTTAAGGACAGAGGTAAGTCAGTGTGAAAAAAAATTCAGAGGCTACTTATGACAATAAATAAATGATGTGTAAAGAAATGATGTTTACGGGGAATATTCCCAGAGGTGGGGGTGCTTAATTACTGTCAAAAGGCATGTCATCAGTTAAGGCTGGCTGTGATATGTACAATTGCTTGCTCCTGGAAATCTGCCCAGGGTCCCACCATAACAAAATGGAGGAACAGGTCGTGGTTCATGATAACGATGGAAAGGATAATGGCAGAAATAAATGACAAACTCAACGACTTTTATCTAACATGGAACTCATGTTGGGATATCATTATTTCCCTACATAAAGAAAAAAGTAAATCTCCAACGATATGTTTGACAGACATTTGATAAACTTCAGGATAAGTAAAGATATGATGTGGATTTTGGTATCACATGTTATGGTTGTTATTGTTTATGTACTATGTGAATAGTGGGCATTGATACAGGGATTACTATTTTTTTTGTTATATACGTAGTGACTTTGTACAATGCATCAAAAGTTAATAATAAAAAAAGAAATAATGTTTACTCATAATGTAACAAATAGTTTAGTTAGTGGTAAATAGCAAGAAGAGCAAGTATATATGTTAATAAATTTAGTACATATCGTCCAGTAATGTTGATAGTAAATTATGGAATATAGGTAGAAAATCTAGACATAATTTCCATACTTTTTGGTGTTAATTTTTTGTTGTAATGTAAAAAAAAAATTGAATTGCAATTGTAATTAATTTTCATGGTTTTGGAGTTTAAGTTAGGGAAAAATATATTTTGTGAAATGGTTTTGAAGAGGGTTTTTTTGTTTTGGAAATGGTTCTGCTTTTAACATTTTTTTAAAATGTTAGGGTTTATTAAAATGTTAATAAATACACATTAACAACAATCCTTCAGGATAGACTTTCCTACTTAGTTAAACTATGGTCCTTCAGTATGTGACAACTACAGTTACATCAAGTGCCTGCAAAAACACGGATATAAGTAAGTGTCATGATACGGCTAGCTCCACAGGGAAGGCTCAGCTACATTCACGTGAGTTAGGACCGCAATATCATTATCATACCGAATTTTCTTCTCTGCTAGTGACATTTCAAGCATGGTTTCAATGTTACTCCATGGCAAGTTTGTTTGCCCAAAGGTCAATAGTAAGCAAGGTTGAAGGAATGTCCTGAGCAAACATTTTATTCAAGGATCCATCTGAAGACTCCTATCTGATACCGGCTGTTTGCGGCTTGAGGGCTGTGGGTGGGGACTAGATCTAGGGTTGTTTATATGTTTTTATGGAAAGGGTATATAGGGTGGGCAATAACTGGGGAGAAGCTGAAAGGTAATCAATTGATATGGGAGAGGATTGCTATGACCCCTCTGCCCTGCGAATGAAAGGCAGCATGGTTCATATTTTTTTGTTACGTTTGTCAGGGATAGGAGGGATGAGCATAGTCTGTGTGGAAAGTTTTGGTGAGACTCCCCCAAGTGAGAGAGGGCAGAGTGGGAGGGAAGGTCGTGGGGTAGCCATGGCCCCTCTGTGGGTGGGGGAGCCTGGCTTTTGGATGCAAGGGGGGGGGACTCCTCAGTTGAGAGACAGAGGAGTGAGTGAGATGGAATGGATATGGAATGCCAAGGGGTAGGACTTTTTCATATATATTAAAACTGTTCAATTTTGCAACCCACTCAGCCATCTCTGGGATAGGGTGGCGTATAAATATAAAACAACAAAAGCAATAAAAAACAACAACAACAATAATCTCCCAGGGTGGCCATTCTGGCGGATGGGTATAACCATGGGGGAGTCTCTACCAGAATGACCACTCAGAGAGAGAGAGAAACAATCCGCAACTACAAAAACCTATGTCAGATTATCAAACAAACAGCCTGTTAATCAGTGCCCCAAATCAACATATTGCTGTAGCATCTCAGCACTGTGTGTAAACCTGAAGCAACGGATGGATTACCAATTTAGATATGGACATCTAACATTGCTATTGGATGCTGCACCAAAAGAGAATACTTGTGATGGGACTGGGGTCTTTCGTCTGTCCCCTCCCGCCCCCCTTCCAGGCAGGCTGTGACTCAGTTTCCCCATTTGTCTCCACTGGCCACAGTTCTCTCCAGAACTGCCTCAGTCTGTAAAGGTGTCTGCCACCCGCGGCCCTGGAACTTCCCAGTCGCAGAAATTGTGTTAAGGTTCGCCCAAGTATCTAACTTGGAATCATGTCCCCTCAACTGTGTTATCCAACGTCAGTATCGTGCAAGCACATCAAAACTTGTTTAAAGAATTTATATTTATAAATTCAGATTGGCTACAAGACAAAATTGATTCAAGAGTGCAAGTCTAATCAAATTCAAAAAGTAACACAATTCTACATTCCCTAAAAATCCCATAACATCTAACCCTACTTACGGTTAGGTGGACAAGGGGCTGGGAAGGAAGGGACTGCGTTCTCACACCAGTCGCAAGGGCAACACACTCTATCAAGAAGGTCCCTCGGGGTCTTATATTGGCAAGGGGGGCGAGCTGCGAGAGCCGAAGATCATCACCGGGACTAGTGAACAGAGCGGTGCCCACTCTAGTTCTCCCAGTCACGCACGTATGCCAGGAACAGGGAGGGGGGTGCTGATTCAGTGGTGGCTCAGAGGGAGGAGAAGGGAACCTTGGACCCAGGGGACACGATTTACAGGGGGACAAGGCAGTTGCACTAGGAAGGAGGGGAAGGAGATAAGGGATTAGGTAAACTCAGGCACTCACACCAGTCACTCACTAAAGAATAACACACGCCCACGCACTCACCTTCCGCTCACCACGCTCACACCCGCTCGAACACTTGATGTCTCTCTCTCCACTGCACTCGTTCACAACAACGCTCGGGGCACAGTCTCATGGCACAAGTCCGATCACCAGCAAGGGAACATTGCTCCTACGGGGTTTCAATAGGCTTCCCCTGTGTCCTTGCAAGCAAGCGTGTGGAGCGGCGAGGCTCCACTTCTGGGTCTGAGCCTCGTATGCGCAGTGAGTCCTGGGTTGCCTGGTTACCCAGGGATGTGGCGTTGCCGCGCTTGCGCACGCGTTCTCCTGCCGACGGCAGGGGCGGGGAAGCGGCTTGCCATGCCGGTATGCGGCTGTGCCGGGGCCTGGAGCCCCGGAAATGCCCGCGTACCCGGGACACCACCCTCCCATTTCCCCAGGACCTAACATGTACTAGTCCATGTTACACAGCTAAATGTCTGTAGCTGGGTTCTATTCTTCTTGATCTCTCTCAAGATGCTTCTCAGTCCATGGCTGTTTTCAGACGAACATACCACCGCTATTATGCCCTCTAAATCCATATTCTATGTGTTCGTCTGAACAGCCATACCAGTATAAATAGTTCTACTTCCGGGATGAATCCAAGTTTAATGCTGGTATAGTTCAACATGGATTTAAAGGTCTTCTCTATATCGGATTCAAATAATGTTGGAATACTGTTCGTCTGAATGCCCGCTCATACCAATATTATGCCCCTAAACCATAAAGCTCTGCAGATAGGCATACCTCCGTGTTCCCCTCTACCCATCCACTCCAGGGGACCCATGACAAGTCACAGGCAGCAAGGATATTGTGAGGAGAGGGATTCACGACTGTCCACACAGCGTCCAGGAAAGGCACCCAGGCAGGAAGGAGACCAGAGACATTTCCTTTTCTCTTATTTTAGAGTGATTAAAGTGGTTTTTTTTGTCTGTTTTTTTAAACTGAGTGGGCTGCATCTGTGTAGCTGCCAACTGCCCAGGCTTCCTCCTTCCCACTCTCTGAGCCTCGGCAAGAGACCCGAAACTCCATGAGTGGAGAAGGAAGAGCGTGAGTGGATTGAGCAGCACCCATGCTTCCTGAGGGTCTCCTCTCCAGGCCCGCTTGGAACCAGGACTAGCACTCTCCTTCTCCCGAAGGGACTTGGGTCATCCACGCCAGCTCCCAGCTGCTGCGTTTTGGGCAGAGGCGTCCACAAGCTGCTTATAAAGAACCCAAGCCAGAAGCAGCTAAATGGGATTATAATCCTGTGCGTAGCTGCACCGACCCCTTGAACCTCCCTCTGCAACAGGAGAAGCAGAGCCCTGCCCATCTCCGTAATGGGAGCAGCAGGAGGGGAACTGAAATTCAGCTGCAGTGAACCATGGGATTGAGAAAGTCCTCCTTGTGACCCCTATACTGGCATAAGCATTCAGACAATAATCGGCATGACCATGATGGTCCGAACACTTAATCCTAAATAAAATCATGTGACTATAATGCCAGTTTTATAAATAATGCCAGCATTAGAGCGTTTGTCTGGAAACAGGCCATGTCTCAGCTGAGTCTTTTCAAATTGATGTCTGGATCTGTCTTGGTTTCTCTTTGTCCCCTTAAATACTTGCTTAATGGTTCACGGAAGGGTCTTGCTTTTTCTGTTTCTGGGCCACTCAGTCTCTGGAAGCTACTGGTAACTCAAGTATCCTCCAGTAACACTTCATATACATTATAATTATCTTCCCTTCCTGTCCCAAAGTCTGCTCAACTTGTTTGGAGGCTCACATTCTATCTTCTACTTTCCAAATGTAACTTTTCTTTATATTATTCCCATTTTGTTACCTCACGGTGAGAGCGGGGGATATGGGAGCATTGGAGGGTGGGGACGCACCCATTTGGGTTGTGATGGACCGGGAGAATTATGGTCCCGGGGGGGGGGGGGTTGTTCTGTGAGACGGGACAGATGCTTGATACCTGTCCTGCTCATTCCCCCCTATGCAGGTGATGTGGTGGTGCAAGATCAGAAGGCCCCTGGTATGAATCTGATGCTGTTAAACACAAGGTCAGTTAATAAATCTACAACAGTCCGGGAGTTGATCCTGGACCATGCTACCAACTTAGTGTCCAGCCAGGTCTCTGTGATACACATGGATTCAGGGCGTATATTCGCTGACCTTGTTCTGGCTGGGTACTCCATGCAGCATCAGTCACAGTCAGAGGGACAGGGAGTATGGAGGGAGGGCGGTGTAGCCATTGTTTTTAGGGATTTAGTCCGTTAGGAGGTATCCAGTGCAGCTTGTGTCAGGTATGGAGGGTCTCCATCTTGTGACTGATTTGGCAGGAGACAGGTTAGGAGTGCTGTTAATATACCAGGCACCTACCTGTACAACAGCATCCCTGAACGCTCCAGAAGAGATAGTGTCGGAGGTGGTGTTGCAGTCCCCAAAGAGCTTGGTCTTGAGGGACTTCAATATCCACACTGACGCCAGTCCTGGAGAGGAGGGGAGGAGCGCAAGTTCATGGCTGCCATGGCAACTATGGGTCTGTTTCAAGTGGTCATTGGCACGACAGAGGGCATACCCTGGACCTGATTTTCTGCACCGGCCTTGAGGCAGGGGGTCCGTTGGTGGGGGAGGTATCAGTAGTCATGGGTGGATCATTACTTCCTCTGGGCCTGTCTCCCGGTGCATGTTTGCCCTCGGAGAGGTGCGGAACTGATTCGGTTGGTTCGTCCCCAGAGACTAATGGAACCGGAGAGGCTCCAGGATGCTCTGGGGGTATTACCCTCTGATCATCATGGTTCGGAATACCTTGCTGGTTGAGACCACTGACCAGACAGCTCCTAAGCGTCTGCTCCCTGTACATCAGCACCGCAGACCTCCTTGGTTTATTGAGGGGCTGCGGCAGCTGAAGCAGGAAGGGTGGCAGCTGAAGCGACAATGACACNGCAGACCTCCTTGGTTTATTGAGGGGCTGCGGCAGCTGAAGCAGGAAGGGTGGCAGCTGAAGCGGCAATGACACTGATCTCATACTGAAGCCGATCGATTGCGACATAGAGCCAATTTGTGCGCCTATGCTGTGACTGTGCGGACAGTGAAGAAAGAGTTCTTCGCTGCCTTCATAGCAGCTGCAAAGTCTCGTCCAGCTGAGCTTTTCCGGGGGGGTGAAGGGGCTGGTCGGTTTGGCTTCCCTCCCCGCCTGGAACTGGAATGTTCCAGTGCCCGCTGAGACAGGTTTTTAGACTACTTTGTGGATAAAATCGCTTGTATTCATCATGATTTCAACGCCGCACTTTTCACAGTGGGAGAACGAGAAGTAATGGAAGCCGGGGGGTTCCAAATGTCCAGTTTCATGGGATCAGTTTCAGGTGGTTTCGCCCACTGATGCGGAGGATGTTCTTGGGGCTGTTAGACATCTCTTGTGAACCTGACCCGTGTCCATCCTGGCTGGTCAAGGCCAGCCGGGAGACATTGGGGCTGTTGCTGGTGTGTGTGGTCAATGCCTTCCTGCATGAGGGTAGAGTGCTGAGCTGCCCCAAACAGGTGGTGGTGCCTCTGCTCCAAAAGCCATCACTTGACGTTGATTCCCTCGCCAGCTATTGGCCTCTCTCTAACTTTCCCTTTTTAGGGAAGGTTATTGAATGGGTAGTGACTCAGCAGCTACAGGGGCATCTTGACTGCATCAGGTATCTGGATCCCTTGCACTCCAGCTTTCGCCCGGGTTCTGGCACTGAGACTGCACTTGTGGCTTCGGTTGATGACCCTCGCTGTGAATTAGACCAGGGTTATTCAATCCTGTTGATTTTGTTTGATCTGTTGGCTGCTTTGATACCATTGATGTTGATGACTCGCCTGTGGGACCGTGCTGGGGTGCACGGGATCATTCTTGAATGGTTCCACTCTTTCATAGCCAGAAGAACTCAGTGGGTGGTGCTCAGGGATTATTTTTCATCACTTCAGGACCTCTCATGTGGAGTCCTGCAAGGTTCCATCTTGTCCCCTCTCCTGTTCACTGTGTATATGCATCTACTGGGTGAAGTTGTGAGACGGTTTAATATTCAGTGTCATCAATATGCTGATGACACCCAACTTTACCTCTCTTTTACATCTGACCCAGACCTGGCAGTCTCACTGCTTACCTAGTGTCTGGTGGCTGTGGGGGACTGGATGAGGGTGACCAACTGAAGCTGAATCCTGATAAAATGGAGATGATGCTAGTGGGGAAGACATGGGGTGCGGTGTCCCCCATAATTGACAGGGTTCGCCTCCCATTGATTCCCCCGGGTTCGGAGTCTGGGAATGCTCCTTGATTCCCATCTCTACCTGGATGTTCAGGTGGGGGCTGTGGTGAGGAGCACTTTCTTCCAATTACATCTGATGAGGAGGCTTCAGCCATATGTCTCAGACTCTGACCTGGCCACTATCATCCATGTTTTATCACTTCAAGACTTGACTACTGTAACGCACTCTACGTGGGGGTTACCCATGGTGACAACTTAGAGACTGCAGCTAGCGCAGAATCCGGTGGCTCGTCTCCTTACGGGGACGGGCCACTGAGAGCATATTACACCAGTGGTCCGTTCTCTGCACTGGCTGCCTATAGTCTTCCGGGCCCGATTCAAGGTGTTGGTGTTAACCTTAAAACCCTACATGGCTTGGGCCCTAGTTACATGTGGGACCACCTCACTCCCCGGGCTCTGGGTCAGCCCCTACAGTAGACTGGGGGCATCTTTCTTGTGGTCCCTCTGGTTTCCCGGGGGGGGCACTATAGAGAGGGCATTCTCAGTGGCCACACCAAGGCTGTGGAACTGCCTCCCGGCAGAGGCCCAGGTGGCTCCTGTCCTCTCCTCTTTCAGCCGACTTTGTAAGATCTTTCTGTTCCATAAGGCTTTTGAACAGAGAGATGGGTAGGGTGAGAGATAGGGAGGGAGGAGTTTTCCGTTTTGTTTCTGTGTGTCACCCCTGTGTTTTGTGTAAGAGTTTTATATTTGTATTTTAGATGTTTTTAAGATTGTATGCTGCCTGAGCTGCTGTGCAGGAGGGACGGGGTATAAAATGTTCAAAATAAAATAAATATATACAAATTTCCTTCTTGGTGGACTCAGTGTTTATAGACAACTCCATCACCACCTTCCTATGGAGGAAAAGGAAGTCAAGACTAAGGTCACTTTCAGACATGCCCCCCCCCCCGCATATTTGTGCTGCAGGGGGGAATGCATAGCCTGAATATGCACAGGGATCAGCCGGTATGAAAGGCCCACCATGCAGCTTTGCCAGCAGAGACATGCAGGGATGCACAGCAGGAAATCGAGCTCTGCATCTCTGCGCGTCTCTGCCAGCAAAGTTGCGTGGGGGGGTGTGTGCTTTCGGACCAGCCAATCTCTGCACATATTTGGGCTGTGCATTCACCCCGCAGCCCAAATATGCACAGGGGGGCCATGTCAAGTGGCCTTAGTCATCAATATGAAATAAACAATCCATCTTTGGCAGAGATGTTAGTTTTGGAAGAGGTGATTAATAGTTATCATCATCATCATCATCAGGTTATTTCTAAACCACGCCCAGTAATAACATCTAGCACAGTAATTAGTCAGCCTTCAAAGGCAAGGAGTCATATCACAGGGACACAGTAGAACATAGTGTTGAAATGTTTGTTTTATTGTTACATGGTTGTGTATCTATGCTGCACCTCTAAGGACACTTTCACACCTGTGGGAAAGGGTCGGTAGGAAGCCAACAAAGCAGACGCAAATGCAAATTAGCCACATCTGATGAGGTGCAAATGCTGACAGCCAGGTGATTGTCTCTGATATGAACCAACTCAGTCACTCAGCATTCTAAACACACATATAATAGGAAATCACCCAGTTTTAGGCATTTGCACCTCAAAGAGGCTGCATTTGCATCTGCTCTGCCAGTTTCCTAATGACCCTGTCTCACAGTTGTGAAAGTGCCCCAAGACTCTAATTTAGGGTAAGATAGTTCTTGGGCTGTTCTTCCTGCCTCCTGTGGTCGACCCTCTTGTTTTCTTTCTCATACATTCTTTCTTTCCTTCTGGTGGGAAGGACTTTGACTCCAGAAACTATTTATTTATTCAAATTTATATTGTGCCCTTCCCCTAAGGTTCAGGACATCAGTGACATAACTAAAGTCTTACAGGTAGGTGTGTGTGTGTGTGTGTGTGTGTGTGTGTGTTTTGTTTTGTTTTGTTTTGTTTTGTTTTGTTTTGTTTTGTTTTGTTTTGTTACCCGGTCTATTGAAGTAAATGGAAGGGCTCGCCTTGCCTGCAATCTATTTTGATTCTGCTCCAGTTCCCCGTTCCCCAATATTGGGGAGAAGCACAGCTTTCCCATGAGTGAACAGTGTGCAGTAATGAATACAACAGCATGTATTCAGCACCTTGAGTCATTTTTGCCTTATAGGAAGGTTTATTGAGGTTGCTATACCAAATGAGGTTGCTATACCAAATGGCAATTTGGGGCATTCTACTACCTTCTAAGCCAGCAATTGGAAGACCACACTCTCAGGCAACTAGGGCCCTAAAAAAGAAGACGTAACAGTTCGTGCCTGCACATTGGCAATATGTATTCTGGGTATTTTGCACAGCATAATATTTTGCTCTTCCAAAAAAGATTATCCTTTTAATTAAGTTATTATTATTACTGGTTTTCTTGCCTGACCTTTACAGCCTTGAATAAATAAATATCCAAACCACTACACAGTAGCTGAATTTTTAAGACTGGCAAGAGAGAACTGAAAGTTTCTGTCTTTGAATTTCCCTAGACTAGAGCTGAACTGAGTACCCTCCCAAAAGGGGTTTACCTGTCAAATATGCACTACCCCATTGGTCATTTGCAGGTTGAGTAATAGACACTATTTACTAGGGGGGGGTGATTCAGCTTTGATCTGTTACTGCTCATAACAGGTTGTCATGGACCAATCCATACCGAACTGCAAAACGACAGTTTTGGTTCAGTTTGGTTTAAATTATAAACTAACTGCGGATGCACAAAATGACCAGTGGCCCATTCATGGGTGCCCTTTTCTAAAATGGCAACGGCAGCATTACTGCCATTTTGGGAAAGGGCAGCTGGTCTGCAAACGTGTAGCAGCCATTTTTCACATGGCAAGAGCACCTGCCCAAAATGGCAGGAAAGGGCACACATGCACAGACTGGTCCAGCAGCCATTCTGCACAGGTGCAGTTTTTAAATTTTATTTATTTTTAAACTATCTTACCATTTTTAATTTATTTAAATATGGAACCATAATACGGATTTAAATGTGAAATTGCAGGATCCAAACTGCAATTTCCCCTGGCTGACCACCCTTACTATCTGCATAGGATCCAATGAGTATCCATTTAGGATTTAGAATGGGGAAGTGTGTGTGCGCCCACTAATTTAACAAACCAGCTGTTAGAGGGGAAAACAGAGAACAGCACAGAGCATAGGACCCTTGGCACAGCTGTCCCAAAGCAGAGCAGCTCAGCCACATCGAAAGGGCGCTTTTTGTAAACTCTTTACATGACCAATATGCAGTGCCCGCCCTCATGACCAAAGTTGATAGGCATAGCGAGCAGTTGTTTTGGTAACTCTCCTGGTAGAGCTTTGGAAAGGATGGAGGTTCAAGGCTCCTATAGGAAAGAAACATCAGAGAATCCACCAGCCATAGGTGGGAGGGGATAGGCCTTTTATCTTTTGTTATAATAATGAAGGAGCAATTCCTACTTTCACAGTTCAGGTTGCATCCTATATGCAATCCAATACTTTATTTTACTAACTCATAGGGTTATGACAAAAACAAAACAAACATTGATATACATAAATAAAATAAAACATAACATATACAGAATACACACTTAAACGTAAAATTAATTTATAGCATCCTATATCCATTAGGGTCAATAAAAGCTGGGTTTATTTTGTTAAGAAAAGTAACAAGAAGGACCTAATATGCAGACAAGAACCCATGACCCCTGACCCAGCAAGCACAAAGCTTAGCTACCACAATTGCACCTGTAGTCCCTTACAAACCGCTATCTAGCTTGCTGGTTCGGTTTCATTGTGGATCCAAATCTGCAATTTCTACATTTAAGTACAGATTCTTCATATTATGGATCTGTATTGAAATCCATTAAAAATATAAAATAATTTTTAAAACACTGAATGTGCAAAATGACCGATGAACAATTCTGCATGTGTGCCCTTTTTCAATTATTTTTTATTTAATATTTTTATTTTTTAATTATTGCAAAAGAGCAGCCAGTCTGTGCTTGCACAAAACAGTCACTATGCATGTGCTGACTAGCTAGCCTTTTCCAAAATGGGGGCAATGCTGCCACCGCCATTTTGGAAAAAGATATGCATGCTCAGAATGGTCTGTTGGCCATTTGGTGCATGTGCAGTGATATTTAATTTTTTAGATTTTTTTTTTTAAATGAATAGATTTAAAACCAAACCACAACAGGTGTTTGCCACTGTGGGCATTTGCTGCTAGTGGGGAAAATGCACTGAACATGGGTCCCTGTCTATAGGAGCCTTGAACCTCTGACCTTTCCAAAGCTCTACCAGACCAATTGCTAGCCATGCCCATCTACTTTGGTCATGAGGCTGGGCATTGTATATTGGTCTTATTAAGAGTTTACTGTTAATGCCTTGAACAGGCCCTTCTGGTGTGGTTCAACTGTTCTGCTTTGGGACAGCTGTGCCAAGGGTCCTACATTCTACGCTGCCCTCTATGTACACAGTCCCCCCCCTCCAACAGCTGGTCTATAAAATAAGCAGGCATGGGTTCAAACACACACACACAGTTTCCCCTCCCTTTTTAAAATCCAAAATGGGTAGACGAGTACTCATTCCATTTCAGGTTTAGGGTCGGGTAGTCAAAGGGCTACTTGAAAATGTGGCTATTACTCACACGTAATAAATTCACTACTTGCTTCAGCTCTACCCTAGACCCACCTTGGACTCCACTGTACCCAACCTCTCTCTTCAGGGACTTACGTTATTTTAGGCCAACTTCATCCCCTGTAGCAATTCAGCTTTATTTTTTCCCCATGTGCTTTTCTGGCCCATATCCAATTTTTATTTATTTGTTTGGGGTAGTAGAAGGCAATGCCTGTGCCTGTCAGGCCGAGGCAGATGAATTATTCTGCCAGGCTTTTGCAATACTCCAGAAGAAGAAAGTGTGCACTGGTAGTTAGCACAAATGCTAAAACCAATAAACACTATAAGACAAGCACTGACCAGAGACATAACTAGTAGGGATGGGACTCGGGAATGATTTTTGATTTTGGTTCTCCGTGATTTTCTTTTCTCGTTTCGGTTTTGATTTTTTGCATTGATTTCCCCCCCGCTTTTTTTTTTCTCACTGACTTCAATGGAATTTTCCTCCATTGAAATCAATGAGAACAAACGGGGGGAAAAATCAATGCAAAAACCCCCAAACAGCGGAACTGAAAATTAACCAGAATTTCTGTTTTAAAACCGAAAAGGCCATTTTTGGGCTGTTTCAGTTCCATCCGAAATAGAAATTCCTATCTCTAGGCTGGAATGTGCCTTGGTGTGCAAGATGGAATGTGCCCCAACCTACCCCCCGTCCTCTCTCCTAGCAACAAAGGATGCAGCTGCACCAGGGGAGGTGGGGCCCTCAGGGAACTGCAGTGCCTGCCCTTACTATAATAGTTACACCCTTGGCATTGATCACATTTTTTTTTAACAATGTTATTATGAGTCACAAGTGTACAACAATGGTTTACAGCAGTAGTATGTCTGAAGTTACATGTTGATCTATGCAAGCATATCTCAAATAAGTCATAAACATGAATAGAAAAAGAAAAACAAAGAAAAAAATAAAATCAATCAATCAATCAATCAATAATCCAAAATAATATATAACTCAAATAATTGTTGTAGGGTTGACTATGTCCCCCTAAGGATGGAAGTTTACCATGTAAAAATTGCAGATTAACAAATCCTTATCAGGGCCAGTTCTATTACCCCATTTTATACATTATCTCTTTTTTCCCCAAGTTCAGCAAATATCTGTAATATATATTGTTTTACTTGTTTTATTCATAATCAACTTCTTCCAAAATAATGGTCCAACAAGGGGTCCATAAGGAGTAGAAGTCTTCCTGCTTGTCCCATAGAGCTGCTGAAATCCACTCCATAGTTCTGGTGTACCAGAGTCTCTGGGTAATTTTAGACATGACAGGCCCACCACCTTCAATCATGGACCGGGATCAGTTTTGGATCCCAGTCAGAAATCAGTCCGGCCATCCTTCAGACATGCCAGCCTGATTCCTAGCAGGGATTGGGGAGGGGGCAGGGCTGCGCGGCATGATGTGCGGCCACACAGCCCTGCCCCCCACTCCCCAGCCACCCACCTGCCGGGCGAGGGGTGGGCGCAGTGGCCAATCCCATGGTTGGGGCCCTGATCTGGGCTGTCTGAAGGTAACAGACATTTCTTTTGGCCAATCCTGAATCGTGATCACGGTTGGGGCCCAATCCCACCATGATTCTGGACCTGCGGGTGGCTGGAGTGTCACATTTCTGTCACTCTTTTTATAAATAGGGGGAAAGGCTAGGTTTCCCAGCTGAACTGGTCAAATTGGATTGGGCCTTTTTCTCCTAAATATATAAATGGAGTTTTACACTTACTTTGAAGTCCAGCTAGCAAAGAAAGTATTGTAATAGACAATATATTTATAAATAAGGGAATATGAGACTTTTGGATTATAAAAATATATGCAAAGTTTACTTAAATATAAATAGAAAATATCAGTAGCTTACACAGAATGGTTTTAATAGCCAATCAAAGTTACATGATCTTAAAACATTTCTAACTTAAGAAAAAGCTTGTAAAAGCTTAACATATGTACAATTCATTGGCTCAAAGATATCAAGAAGTTATACATACAATGTATTCCCAGATCTTCCCTTTGCCATAAAGATGTTGAATGAGAAGGAGATCCAATGGTATTTAGGATCTCAATCTAAAGATTATTTCTCTGTGTGTCCCCTTATAAGACTAGCTTGAAATGGGAGGTTCAGTTTCTTAAACTGTCACGCTGACATCAGTCTGTAAGGAGATACACTGGATTCTAATTGGCTCTCTTAAAGAAACCAATCAGGTTTTGACTTCCTTCTAGCTTTAAAATGAATAGAAGCTTTTGTATTTTTTATCAGAGATAATTGTCAGATTACAGAGAAAATAACCAGATCTGTTAGCTACTTCAATATTTATCTTCAACCATTAATTAGATAGATATGTTAGTTAGAAAAAAGTAACTTAAATCATTCCTTTGTTTGAGATGATCTGAAGCTGGTGGTATCCTTCATTTGGAAGGGTGTGACAAACTCCAGACACCTAGAGATAGCAAACAGGGGCCTCTTTATGACTTAGCTTTGACCAGAGGCAGTGTTAGAGATATGCCTGTTTTATGGCTTATACATTTGGTGGTTTCCTTAGCAACAGTCAAAAGTTCCTTTGGGAAGCTTTAGAAAAACTTCTATTGGAATGTGGTTGGATGCAGCCCTATTTGGACCTTGCTAGTCACAGAAGCTGCTTTTAAAATTCAGTGCTGTAAAGCACAATTAGCTTACATTAAAACAGAAAGTTAACATATAAAAACTCAAAGTTAATACATTTAAAACACAGATAGCCAAAATATATAGGCTTATAACTGGAAATACATGACAGGAGGTCCAGAATTGTGGTCAATTTGATTCCTGCCAGTGGTTCACTGTGGTGAACATCTGGTGGGGAGCAAATAGACATTACGGGACAAATGGCCACCACAGGGGATTCACTCTGGTTGACCGTGGTCTCGTAAAAGTACCCTCTGAATCCATATATTATAAAGTGCGCCCTGAATCACTTTCCACTTGGACACTATTGTATGTATCGCAACTGTAAATAAAATCTGACATGACCTTTTTTATCTTGTCTTAATTTTAATTCAGTAAACATTCCCAGCAGTGCTATTTGAGGGAGGAAGGGTATTAGTACCAGTCACTTTTCCTAATTGCAACCACACCTGGTGTCAAAATTTATGAATTTCTGGGCATTCCCAGCAACAATGAAAAAAAGTACCCACTCCTCCGCAACTTCTCCAACATTTGTCTGAATATTAGGGGTTAATTTGATGTATTCCCTGTGGAGTTAGATATAGTCTTAGTATTAATTTCATTTGTGGCTCTCTTACCAAAAAAGATTTGGAGCAAGTATACATTGTTTGCCAGATCTGAGCCATATCTTTTTTGTTAATTATTTCCAGACTATTACTCCAATGCTCTAAATATCCAGTATCTGGAAATCTAACTGCGTTTTGCAGAATTTTGTATAGTATGGAGAGTATTTTGGAGTCAGACGTAGATCTTAATAGAAAGCTTTTTAAACCATATTTTTTTTGTTATAATGTTTAGTACCTTTTGAGTTGTTGAAGATATCTCTGAGCCTGTCATAAAGAAGAAAATCAACTTTTTATTTTAAAGCAGTCCCTAATGTGTCTATTGTTCTAAATGTTTCTCCAACATATAAATGTGAGGCCCCCAAAATACCCTGTTTTCGCCATCCATCGGCCATCTTTTTATCATAGGTCCCCTTAGCCAGTTGTGCACCAAAGATATGGGTGAAAAGAGATTTCCCCATTGGGATCTTGAGTTTACGGACACAGGTGGACCATACGGTCCATGCTAGTTTAGCAAATGGGTGGTCTGTCTCAGTTCTCAATTTGACTCCAGGCATATCAGTTATTAACGTTTTAAAGTTGTTTATGCTTAGAATTTCTTTTTCCAAGTGTACCCAAGCTGGTTCAGTGGATTCCTTATACCACATCTTAATTCCTAAGGATAGCATTAAATACCTACCAAAAATTCTAAACATCTATATAAATTAGATTACTTACCAGTGTTAAATGAATTGAAAAATTACTTTCTTGGAAGGGACTTCATTGTTCTTGGCTTGGTAGGATAAATCTTGTCAAACTGATGTTACTACCCTAACTGCTCTTCATAATCTTGGCTTTGCCTATAGAAATACCACAAAAGTTTTTTGCTTTATTCAACAGGACAATTTTCCAATTTATCTGGCAAAACAAAAACCTAGAATTCGGCAAAGTATTCTAATTACAAATAAAGACTTGGGTGGCCTGAATGTTCCAGATATAAAATTATACCTGTGGCATCACATTTAAACAAGTTTGCCGAGTTGTGAAGCATTAAACCAAGAAACAAAATAAAGGATGGATAAATTAGTTTTTAAAGCATTAATTGTGCCTAGCAGGAATGAATGTTATTTTTTTCGGAGATGTTTCCTAAATGAAGAGTACAATATGTAAAAGTATAAATGCAACACAGAGCTTGGGATATTGAATTTTTGCTCCCTGAAAATTGTTTTGATTTTATTGGCAGATGTCAAAAACAGTATCAAAACCTTTTTTTATTTTATTTTTTATATTTTTGTTCAAAAAACAGGTTGCTGAGAGCACGTTACACTCTGCACAGGCTACCAATAGTTTTCTGGACCGTATTCAAAGTGTTGGTGGTTACCTATAAAGCCCTATATGGTCTGGGCCCCTCCTATCTGTGCGACCATCTCACTGTCCGTGCCCTGGATCGACCCCTGCGGTTCGCCGGGAGTGCCCTTCGTGATGTTCCCGAGTGGTGCGGGGGGCTACGATGGAGAGAGCGTTCTCAGTGACAGCAGCACCCAGGCTGTGGAACTCCCTTCTGGTGGAGGCCCAGGTGGCCCCAGACCTTGCCTCATTTTGGCGACAGTGCAAGACCTGGCTGTTCCACCAGGCCTTCAGTGACGGAGGTGGTGAAGGGTGGATGGGGAGGATGGGTTTTTTAAATTGTTTTTATTCTAACACATTTCCCTTTTATGTATTTTATGCATTTCATGTATAATTTTAAATATTTTAATTTTTGTAAGCTGCTGAGAGGTGGAATACAAATAATGAAAATAAATAAAATAAATAAAGTACAGCTGTAATGCAGTTTCAACATTTGGGAAACATTCTATATCATTGGATTCAGTAACAACACGGTACATCCAAATAGATTTGCTTTCATCATCTTTTCTCTCAATATCTGAGAAGGATGTGAATTCAACAGATTGCTGAAATTCTTTAGTAAAATCTACTGGGAAATCGTCTGGATATTTCTGACACAGATGTTTGATACCTGCACTGACTTCGGAACACGAAATATTAGACAAAAAATTTGTCAGGACACCAAAGGTTTTGTCAATATCAGCATAGGCTGATCCAATGTTCTAGTACACTCTTCAGTTTGTCAAGGATTGTGATGAAGGTATTCACCCTGAAGGCCTCCTTGTCACTGTGTGGGCAGTTGCATCTTCACATGTCTTCTTTCTTTTGCAGCATTCGGCTGTTTTGTAGGGGTGTACATGTCCTTTTCGTTATTACAATAATGAAAATTGTCATTTTTGTTTTCATTATTGCAATAACAAAAACGACAACCGAGGATAACGATAATGAAAATGACAACCGAGAATACCAACAACAAAAACAAAAACGACGTTATCATCATTATTAGTGCTGTGGCAGTTGGGTTTTGGAGGGAAAATGTGTCGAGGGGAGAAGGAAGCAGACATCTCTATACAGAGTTTAACTCTTGAACTGTGCCTGTGTTGGGAGGGGCGAGCAGTTCAGCAGTATCTGATAGATGTATCGCTGGCCAATGCAGAGCAGGAAAGCAGGCCCCAGCAGTCTCATGGTACTCAGATTGCTCAATGCCTGCTGCCTCCCACAACCAATCGGGGGGGGGGCACTCTGGGGGAGGGCACTGAAACCCTTTATAATGGGAGGGCCAGGCTTTTTCTCTCCATTCTATGAGAGCTCTGCTTGTCAGGTTGCGTTTACAGAACTGTGGTGCTTGCACACAAAAAAATCCTCCCTAGCCCTCACTGTATTACCAATATCTTTCCTTCCTCATATCCTACATTTTACCTTCTCCCTCTCCCTGCCCTTCTTCCCCCTGTACATTATATATAGCTAGGTAGTATAGATTAGATATAGATATATATTATAGACATATTGATTAGATTAGAATAGTTATAGATAATTGATTAGATAATAGATAGTTTTCCTTTTCCCTTCCCTCATCTTCCTTAGATTTAGATAGATATTAGTTGTGCACGGGAATTGATAACGATACTTCACCCCTGAGTTTTGTACTCATCAAAACTGTCCCGCATTTGTTGAAGATCAGGTCGAAGACACGTCAGTAGGTTTACAGGAGTGGAAATGTTAATTTGAGCACTTTGCAACCTTATGCAGCATCTGTTGAATGGCTGAAGTATATCATTCCAGATCTCACACAAAATACCAGTCTGCAAAACGTACATTGCATCACTCAGGATCTTTCTATCTTTTCTTGTTGCTGATTTTTGAGATTCATCATCCTGGATTCTCTCTAGCCCTTTGATAATGTTGTGGTATCCCAGAACAAGTTCATTCACTGCTTCAGTGTTTGCACTCCATTATGTCCATGGTTTTGGCTGCTGAGATTCTGAGGAGCAGCTGAGATTGGTGTATAATGATCTAAGACTAGGGACCCATAATCACTTCATTTTCCCCATTGCTGCAAATAGGGAAAACGCAGCAAACATGGGTCCCAGTTTATTGGTCCTGTGTATTAATCAGGAATCTGTAATCACTACGTTTTCCTCACTGACGAAAATTCAGTGAATATGGGTCCTGGATTTAGTTCATTGCACCCCAATCTCAGCAGCTGAATCCCAGCCATTCCTCAGAATTTCAGCAGCCAGGACCACAGATCCCTGATTAAGACACAGGACCAATCAACAGGGATGCGTGTTCACTAGCATTTCCCCCTTTACCGCCAATGGGGGAAACGCAGTGAATAGAGGTCCCTGCCAGTAAGGCAGCACAGGCCTAGGACGAACTGGCCATGGCTAAGAGCCACATTTGAACTGCAGCTCCCAGACCACAATTTGCCTAGCCCTAGTTCTATTGCCTTCCTATGGTGAATAGAGCCCCTCAAAGTATTTTGAATGGATTCTTGGGAAAACGGGATCTCGAATTTCAGTGATTTTTTTAATGGCGAAAGGACCCTAAAATTAAGGTAAACAATGAATGTGGAAATATTATGCAGGCCAGGGCAGATAAACAGGTGGGCCCAGTTTTTTCCTTTTCTTCTGATCAATGAAAATCTTGGCTCAAGACTTCATTAGGGAACGATGTGGAATCAGCATAAGCTCCATACCAAGTATACTCCAATGACACTAGTTAATGATCTTCTCTAAACTACTGCTGAGCAAATGCTGAACTATTTCTACCATTGAAACATATTTGATTTTGTAACCAGCTGCCTGAAACAGAAAGTTTTATGAAATGGCAGCTGTTTGATGAAAGTCTAAACTACGGTTTGGTTTGGTTCCCCCCACCCCAAACTCCAATCAAACTGTTTGGGACAACTAAATAAAAGCCTTTTAAAGAAACTGCACTCTGAAATTTGAAATGAAAGGCAAAACAAAAACAGTGGCAAATTCTCTTGAAGAACCCTACACAGTTTAGAGAATTTTGAAGGGGTGAGTGCCAGAGTATCCTGTGTGGTGTTTGAACCTCCATCAAGAGACCACCTGCACCAGCAAATAAGGTTTTGCACTTTAGCACTCTACAAAAATGTCATCATGAGGCTAGTTCCTTTTATCGCCCTATTTTATTTATTGTCAAGAGGAAGTGGATTTGGGACTTAAATGGTTCCGTCAAGGTCACCCAGCACGATTTTGCCAAAACATGATCTGGAACACAAAAGGATTTATTGGGAAAATTTCTTCATCAGTGCTAAGCAGCCCAATAGTAACCCAGTCCAATGCAGTAATTATTATTATTATTAACAACAAACATTTATATAGCGCCAGCAGTGTACCTGGCACTTTACAAAGTAATAAAATAGACAGGGTCCCTGCCCCTAGGGCTTACAATCTGAGAGACAGGAGCTGGGGGAGAGACTTAGGAAGGGGAACAGAGGGAGAGACAAGGGGTCTAACATTCATGAAGATGCGAGGTCTCAAGTGCACGTACTTGGCTTGGTTACGATGAGAATGACAGCAGGCAGGTCCATGTTGCAAGGATAAGGGTAAACCGATCGTAGGTATAGGAATAGTGGCTCAGCAGGATAAAGAGTCAGACAGAGCAGAGCGAAAGAGGTGAGTTTTAAGGAGAGATTTGAAGGTATGAAGGGAGGGGGCAAGGCGGATGTGGACAGGGAGGGAGTTCCAGGCATGGGGGGCAGCAAGTGAGAAGGGACGAAGGCGCTTAGGGGAGCAGGGAAGGCGTGGAAGGGTGAGAGAAGGGACAGAGGAGGAGCGAAGTGCACGGGCTGGAGTATGGAGGGCGATAAGTGCAGAGAGGTAGGGGGGAGCAAGGTTGTGAAGAGCTTTATAGGTGAAGACTAGGAGCTTGTGCAGGATTCGTTCAGGAAGGGGAAGCCAGTGAAGCGAAGAGAGGAGGGGCTGCACATGGTCGAAGCGACTGGCGAGGTAGATGACCCTGGCAGCAGAGTTTTGGACAGAGATGAGGGGAGAAAGGTGAGACCGGGGAAGGCCAGTGAGAAGGAGGTTACAGTAATTGAGGCGAGAGATGACCAGAGCATGAACAAGAGTTTTGGCAGACGAGACAGAGAGAAAAGGGCGAATCTTAGCAATGTTATGGAGGGAGAAGCGACAGGATTTAGCAACAGAGTCAATGTAGGGTTTAAAAGAAAGGGCTGAGTCAAAGATGAAGCCTAGGCTACGGGCTTGGGGGACAGGCAGGATGGTGACTCCATCAATAGTTATTGACAGTGAGGAAGGAGAGGAAGGATGAGGGGGGAAGATAAGGAGTTCAGTTTTAGCCATGTTGAGTTTGAGTTGACGTTGAGACATCCAGGTAGAGATGTCAGAGAGACAGTTGATGAGACGAGCTTGAACAGAGGGAGAGAGAGAGGGAGTAGAGAGATAGAGTTGAGTGTCATCAGCATAGAGGTGGTATTGGAAGCCATGGGAGGCAATGAGTTTGCCTAAGGATGAGGTATAGATCGAGAAGAGGAGAGGGCCAAGAACAGAGCCTTGAGGAACACCAACTGAGAGGGGGAAGGAGGAGGAGGTGGAGTTGGAGAGAGACACATTAAAGGAGCGGTCAGAGAGGTAGGAGGAGAACCAGTTATGGACAGAGCCACAAAAGCCAAGGGAGTGAAGGGAATCCAGCAAGAGTGAGTGGTCAACAGTATCGAAGGCAGCAGAGAGATCAAGGAGGACAAGAATGGAATAGAGACGTTTAGATTTAGCCACCAGAAGATCGTTGGTGATCTTAGCGAGAGCAGTTTCAGTAGAATGAAGGGGGCGGAAGCCAGATTGGAGGGGGTCAAGGGAGGAGTTGGAGGATAGGAAGTCAAGGCAGCGGGAGTAGACAACACGTTCAAGCAGCTTGGAAGCAAAAGGAAGGAGTGAGACAGGACGATAGCTAGAAGGGTCAGAGGGGTCAAGAGTGGACTTTTTGAGAATAGGAGAGACTGTGGCATGTTTGAAGGCAGAAGGGAAAGAGCCAGTAGAGAGGGAGAGGTTGATGATGTGCAGGAAGGAAGGGGCGACAGTGGGAGTAATGGAGGTGAGGAGGCGGGAAGGAATGGGATCAAGGGGGCAAGTGGAAGGGTTGGAGGAGGAGAGCAGAGAGGAGATTTCCTTAAGGGAGGCAGGGGAGAAGGAGGACATGAGAGAAGGAGGGGGAGGAGGGAGAGGGGTGGGAGTGGGAAGAGAGGAGTGGGAAGCGATGTCGAGGCGGATCTTGTCTATCTTGGAGGTGAAGAAGGAGGCAAGATCCTGAGCAGAAAGGGAAGAAGGAGGGGGAGGACAGGGAGGCTTGAGGAGGGAGTCAAAGGTAGAGAACAGGCGGCGAGGGTCCCGAGAACAGGACTCAATGCGGGAGGCATAGTAGTGTTGTCTAGCAAGGGAGATAGCAGAAGTAAGGGTGGAGAGACAGAATTTGAAGTGAAGGAAGTCAGCGTGAGAATGGGATTTGCGCCAGAGTCGTTCAGCAGCACGAGTGCAAGAACGGAGGTGGCGGATACTAGGGGTGAGCCAAGGACGGGGGTTGTGGGAGAAGGCAGGGCGGGAAGAGAGAGGGGCATGGGAGTCAAGTGTGGAGGAGAGAGAGGCGTTGAGAGCAGAGACAGCGGAGTCAGGGGAGGAGGAAGAGAAGACTGTAGGAAGAAGGGGAGAGAGAGAGGAGGCAAAGTCCAGGGGATCAATAGCTTGAAGGTCACGGAAGGGGCGTAGAGAAGGGGAAGAGGAGGGGGGACAGTGGGAAATGTTGAAAGAGGCAAGGAAGTGGTCTGATATAGGATGAGGATCGAAGGAGAGATCAGCGACAGAGCAGTTTCTAGAGAGGACAAGATCAAGAGAATGGCCATTAGTATGGGTGGGGGAGTTGGTCCAAAGGTGGAGGTTGAAGGAGGAGGCTAGGGAGAGGAAGCGAGAGACTGAGGGCTGAGATGGGTCATCAACATGAATGTTGAAGTCACCAAGGATGAGAGTGGGGATATCAACAGAGAGGAAGAAAGTGAGCCAGGACTCAAAGTCAGAAAGAAAGGAAGAGAGAGGACCAGGGGGACGGTAGATGACAGCAACACGTAGATGGAGGGGGGAGTAGAGGCGCACGGAGTGAGCCTCAAAGGTATGGAAGGAGAGAGAGGGGGGAGGAGAAATTGGTTGGAACTGACAGGATTTAGCAAGAAGGAGGCCCACCCCACCACCCCGTCCTTCAGGGCGGGGTTGGTGAGAGAAGGAGAGACCCCCACAGGAGAGGGTAGCAGGCGTGACAGAGTCCGAGGGAGTGATCCAAGTTTCAGTAAGGGCAAGGAGCTGGAGGGAGCGAGAGAGGAAAAGATCATGGATATAGGGAGCTTTACTGATAGATGAGCGACAGTTCCAGAGGGAGCAGAAAAATGGTAGTTGATGAGGGGGGAGGCAAGGAATAGGGATAAGATTGGGAGAAGGGGAGCGTCGTGGTAGGCTAGAGACAGGAGGAATAGGGATAAGATTGGGAGAAGGGGAGCATCGAGGAAGGCTAGAGACAGGAGTGGAAGGGGAGCAATGAGAGAAAGTAGCCAAGGGAGCAAAGGATGTATGGGGGAGGTTAGAGAGTGGTGATCGGTTGGGGGGAGGAAGAAGCTGGGAGGAGAAAAGTAGAGGAAGAAAAAGATGGACAGGAAGAGGAGAAGGAGAGGAGGGAAAGAAAAGGCGAGAAAATAGGGCAGACATGTTAGTGAGTAAGATAGGAGGGGGAAGTACAGTAGAAAAGAAATGGAGAAAAGTACCTGTAAGGCGCGCGCCTTTAGGCGCGCGCTTTTCGGCCCGCTGGTCGGTGGAGCTTGGGGCGGCAGGAAGGCCAAGCCCCAGGAGAGTCGTGGTGTCCTCGAGCGATGACAGCCGAGGATGCTGGGAGCGTATGCAGACGAGCTGCAACCTCACCAGTAATCCACTGCATTGAGGAAGACTCCTCTGATGTAGCAATAAGCCAACCACAGGAGCACAAACTAAAAATAAAATAAGCACTGCTGGTTCCATGTTGAAGTTGACCTAGAAATTTGAATTCACATTTCCCTGAAATGGTACAATGTGAAGAGAAACAGATATTTGCAACCTGCTGCCTGACTGTGTGTTAACTGACAAGACAATAGGCCGCTGGAGCCCAGGTTCACTTCGTGCAGCCTCACTCACATTTTAGCAGACAAGCCCAATAAACTGGAAGGCACCATGCACAGCCTCCCTCCCCCCAGCGCTCACAGCTGCAGCAACCTCTGGGTACAGGAAATTGCCCCTGCTGTGTTCTTCTTTTTTTTGTTTTGTTTTTTAGAGACCTCCAAAATCTAAAGTAAATTAAGTGTCAGTGAGAACGAGATCAGAGCGCGCACTCATTCCTTGGAACGCTTCAGGTGCTGCGTCCAGGACTCGGTGGTTCTGGCGGAATAGGGGCAGAAGCTGCATGCACACACCAATAGATGGGAAGCAGCCCCGTTTAACCAGGATTGGCCAGCATGCACTGGTACAGCTGGCTCCACCTTCTCTGAGACATCGTAAGTGGGGAGTGGGTGGCAGGCTCCTATCTGGTGAGGGCAAACATCTAGTGAACACCTAATAAATGGTGTGGTCTAGTGTTAGCTAATGTGGGCTATTGTCTCGTTTCTTTCACCCTAAAACATGACTCACTATTTCAACACCTGCCAGGGGGAGGGGAAGGAATTTAACAAACAAATTCACAAAGCAATTTCTGCTCAACAGTTTTATTAATAAAGGTGTTGCTCAGAAATATCAGGTGTGGCACGTGTTTCCTCTCCTCCATGAAAACCACATTGCATGCCTATAACCTTTATTGAAACCAGAGAAAATAAAAATCCACTCTGCATTTAAATTGAGTTCCAGATCTTAGAGATCAGAACATGGAGCTTAGAGATCAGAACATGGAGGTATCCATCATTAACAGATGGTAGGGTTTCCTCAGATGGGAACAGCAGAACTTTATCACCATTGGACATTCCTGCACTGTTTACAAGCCTTGCACAGTAGCAGTAATCCATGTAGAAATTAATGGAATGAAATCTCACCAAGAAGCTGTTGAACTCTGTTGCACCAAACATGTTCCACAAATGAAGATGCAGCTGGAAGTTACTGGGGCCAGAGCTTTCTCAAGGTGGGACAGCGACTGTTGAACTTTTCATCAGAAGAGGTGAACCTGAGTCCACGCCAGGAAGAAGTTCAAATTGAGGTGCAACAAAACATTTTGCTGCAGCCTTTCCTCAGGAATGATCTACTTTGAGTGAGTCAGGATGAGTGAAAGGTTCTGAAAACAAAGTTAATGAGGACTAGCTGCAAGAAAGACCACCTCTTCCCTGATGATCTATCACGACCGCTCAGGTCAGCCGAGAGTGCCCTCTTGCAAGTACCAACTACCTGTGAGGTTCGTATAAAGAGGGCGTGGAGAGAGGCATTCTTGGTGGCTTTATGGAACTCTCTTCCCCTGGAGATTGGCCTGAACCTGTTTGCCTTTCAGAAGAGATGCAAGATCTTTTTGTTTGGCCAGGTGTTTGTCG